>JACEGR010000417.1:0-270275 GCA_014170235.1 Listronotus bonariensis
AGAAATTCAATATATCTAATATCCAGATGGCCTAAGCAACCTATCATGACTGATTTAAAGATTTAATTTCATTTTGGCATCAAAGATGACATTAATCAAGGCATAACAACAATAATCACGTGGACATTAATAATGATACGTGACGGCGTTTTCTAGGCAACACGATTACGGTACCGGGGCGCCGTATATTCGTCTACAATTTGGTTTAGGGTAAAAGTGGTTTACTGGACAGTATGAAAATAAAATACTAAAACGCTATGCTATGCGTCAATTATTTGTGGTTTTTGAGATATCCGCAGTATGTCAATGTACTTATTAACGGTAAAAAGTAAAGAAATACGGACAAAGTATTGATTTAAATTATTTTAAAATATTTCTGTAACCGTCAAAAGTTACGATACGTAAAAAGGAATATTATATAAAGAAGGTATAATGCAGATAATGTAACTTACCTTGAGTATGATGCTCGATGGGATTTGGTAATTTAGGAGCTAAAATGCGAAAACATATTATTATTTCTTGTATTCTTATTATATATATCTTTAAAAAAGAAAACTTACCATCAAGAGAATAATCCTTCCAGGCAGCATCCATTTGGTCTTCCATTTTCGGAAGAGCCATTCTGCTCGGTTTTTTTGGAGGCATAAAAGAATATTTAACTCATTGAAAAAATCTATATATCAGTTGGAAATAATTAATTAGACTTATTTGGATAAACAAAAAAAAAAAAGGTTTTTAGTATAAGTGCAAGCTCACTAAAACACAAGTTTGATAAAATTACATTTTTGGAAATTTACTTCAAAGAAAATATAAAGGGTTAGATTTTTTTGTCAACCACTAAACATCATGTCAAAATGAGTGTTTCTATGAAAACCGTAACTTAAGTAATAATACTTAAAAAAATTGTTTATAAAAGGTCTAAAGAACATGCCACCACACATTCCTTTAGTACGAGACCTAGTGAACCCTTTGAGTAACGTTAGACCTGTAAGGTCTGGAAATTTGTATAGTGACGAGTATGAGTCATTTCATGCTAAGTACGAAAATCATCACCTGGTAGGCATCAGCCGTGCACATCATCACCCTGTAAATTTTTGAAAGTTTTAAAAAATTATAAACACCAAAAACCTTTTTTTAGATTTTAATAAAATTTTGCGTTGGTATTTATAGCATTAAGGGGTTAATTTACCTCTAACCTAAATATATTTATGGTAATTTTCTAGAAACCTGCGACAACTCCGATTTTAACGAAATTTGATATACGGTGGTTTTTTGGGGCGCTGATCACGAATCTGAAAGAATTTTTTGGCGGAAACGTTTCGTTCTCGAGATATTCATCATGAAATTTCAAATTTGAACTAAGCTTATTTTCACTATACCTATTTCCCCATCTTTTTGCACACAATTCTTGATTTAAAACTAAAGTGTCACAAAATATTTGATTTTCACCTTTTAAAACCTCGTTTTTCTACGTTTTTTTACATTATTTTTGCATTAAATTGCGTGGCTTTTCTTTGATAATGCGGCAACCATACATACACATACGGGCTTCATGGCACACTGGGATGTGAAATGATTCAAAGTACAGCTATGCAATTTAATGCAAGAATAATGTAAAATACGTAAATAAATAATAGTTTAAAAAACTAAAAACACGCTTTATATATGCAACCGAACTAAAAATTAGAAAATAATTTTTCATTACAAAGAGTTTGTCACTTCAGAATAAAAGCGTGGGGTGCATTTACTATTTTTTCATAACTTTTCCCTCATAGATATTTGCCAAATAGAATAATTATAACATTTAATATATTAAGCACCCCACGCTTGCGCAGATCACTCGCCTAGCTCTAGCTCGCTTACTCTTTCACAGAGGATCTGTAAAGGAATTTATTTATCCTGGCGGTCCTAATCAGGATAACAGAATACTGTTTTTAAATTATTCCATTGTCATTGGTCCTTGATACGTGTGCAAAGTTTCAAAGAAATTGAATCGCTGGGAGTTGGTAAAAATTAGGCTCAAAGATTCCGTTACATAGATAGATAGATAGATAGATACAACTCAAGCTAATAAAAGCGTGTTAAAAACGGGGTTTTAAAAGGTGAAAATCAAATATTATGTGCCACTTTTGCTTTAAATTAAGAATTGTGTGCAAGAAGAAGGGGAAATATTGTAAAAATAGGACTAATTTAAATTTCGAGTCTGATGATGAATATCTCAAGAACGAAACGTTTCCGCCAAAAAATTCTTTCAGATTCGTGATCAGCGCCCCAAAAAACCCCGTATACCAAATTTTGTCAAAATCGGAGTTGCCGCAGGGTTCTAGAAAATTACCATATTTATTAAGTCCAGTGGCGTCTCAGGCGGCATCTAAAGAAATACTTCTGACAAATAATAATAATAAAAATGTTTTTTTGCAGTTGGAAACTACAGCGCACTAACATTTAAGTTTAAACTTCGTAGAGAAGTCGGTTACTACATCATGGATTACTTTTTACCATCCATGTTGTTGGTGGTTACTTCGTGGGTGACTTTTGGTTACAAGCAGATGCCAGTGCTCCAAGAGCTGTCTTAGGTAAGGTAGACAATGCATTCTGTAGGTTTTTAATTATTTTTTTAACATAAAAACTGATATACAGGGTGATCACTTTTAAGTAGGCACTATTGCTAAGTTCTTTATTATTAGAGATCCGTAGTCGGTTAAATTAGCAAAGTATTAGCATTTTTTTAGGTGAATTAACGTGTTGCCAACAAAAAAACAATTAAACATCGGGTTTTCGATTTATTGCAAAAAATATACTTTTTTTAAATGGAACACCCTGTATATTATATCACTATTCAAAAGATCCATCAAAGACCATTAAGAAAAGTCTTCTTGTGTTATACATTTTTAATAGTTTCGGAAATATGGCCATCCTCGGGAATTTTGCATTTTTGAAGTAAAACACCCTGTATATTGCATTACCATTAAATAGATATTTTAAAGAGCTTTAAGAAAATACCACATTTGATATGTCTATTTCTTATAGTTTTGGAAATATGACCATCCGAATCTAGAAAATTATATTAAATTTTCAGTATTTTTACAGCTTCAAGCTATAAGCACTAAATTTAGTGTGGAAGATAAAATAGACATTCGAGAATTATTGCACAGTGAAATAAGGCCAGGCACTAATAATACCGGCCTTATTTCGACATCTGAGCTTGCGCAGATGCATGGTAGGATAAGGACTCCCTTAATAAGTATAGTGCCTGGCTTTATTTATGTCGGTTTTAGGTAGTGCCTTATTTTGGTCTTATTTTAACTGTTCGTGTAAACCGAACGGCTTCCGAACACAAAATCGAGAAGTTTTTAGAAGAAAAAATATTCAAAACCTTGCTTTTCAAATGTAATTCTGTAATTGTGTTAAACTAAACCCTACAACATAAAACAATAAAGAAAAACAACTAAAATGTTTTCCCCTTCTTTTTTAGGTTAATGGTACTGTCAACATGATTTGAAATAACTCTAAATTATCACTCTTTCCGTGATCTTCGAGTAGTGCGGTTCATGTTTACGTAGAGGTCTACATAGACCTCCCGGGTAGGCGATTGAAGGCATCGTACGAGCGTGGCTGTACCCCTTGGGGATCGAGAAAGATTCACGCTAAATTGGGGGCTTCTTTCTTCTGGGGCTAAGCGCTGTGAGTGAAGATTCCTAAAGCCTGAAGTTTTTGCGTTTTGGTGTTGAACACATGGTGTCCTCGTATGGTCGAGGAGGTGCGCACGCCTGCGGAAATACGTCAGGAATGAAAGTGACGGTTATGCGCGATACCAGTAGCAGCCGCTGGCTAGATAGTCGCAATTTATGCATTGCATCGAAGAAAAACAATAAGTATTAACAATTAAAAGTGAAAAGCTCGGGAACCACCAGGGGCACAGGCCCGACTTACTGGAGACTCCCACCCAGAATACAACCCCTCTCACAGAGGGACGTACTGGCAATTGGACCTTCGAGGACCTACGTCACAAACAAAGAAACAACAACAACAACTCTAAATTATGGGTACAAGCACTATTTAAATAAGGCCGGTATTAATAATACCCGAGTTTAATAAGGCCACTTGCAATAATTCACTATTAATATCTTTTATTTTTTTGATTTATTGGCCATATTTCCAAAACTATATGAGTGAGAGTCAAAAGTGGTATTTTCTTAAAGCTATTTGAAATATCTATTATATTTGTTATCAATGTTTCACGCACTTAAAAAATTAAACGTGTTTTTAGTTTCTTTAATAAATGTTTTAACTTGTTTGTTTAAATAATTAATCTATAATTACCAGGTACATCGACTATGCTGTCATTTATAACATTGAACGGGGACTTACCAAGAACTTACCCAAAGTTAGCTATATAAAGGCAAGTGAAATATGGTTTTTGGGCTGCACCTTTTTCATATTTTGCTCGATGGCTGAGTTTGCATTTGTTAATGTAATTTGGAGGCGAAGGTAAGTTAACAATTTAAATTACTGTAAATATTAAACATATCACCCATATAACATTTTTTGCCGGCGTTGTACATTTAATTTACTGGCATTGCCAACACTCTTTAATGGCAAGGCATTGGCAAAAAGGTATCAAAAAGACGCGAAAGTGGGCAATTGGCCGTTATTAGGCCACGTGTTGCAGATAAAGTGATGGCATCCGTCATTAATAATTTATGATGAAAAAATGCGTTTAGGATGATGGCTTCCATCATTAATAAGTTATGCCAAAAATGCGTTTAGAATGATGGGATTTATCATTAAATAAGTATTGCAAGTTTTATAAGTTGAATGTCCCAAAAATTAAATAACATATTTAGAATTTTGTAATCGAAAAAATTAGAAAAAAGGCAGGAAAACTTTATCAATAAAAAAATTACATAATTTAAATTTTTATACCGTAACAATAAACCAAAAAAATAAAAAGTATGTAATAAAATTTAAAAAAGATAGTAAATCAAAGAAAACACTTTAAAATAGTAAGTATTTAAGGGACACTTACACTCAATTTTTAGATCCAAAACATAGGGAAAAATATTTTAAAGAAGTTAAATGTCAAAAAAAAAAACTAATAAATATATATCATTTTTTTATTAACACGTCTTTAAAACTTTTAATAAGGCAACTCCCTGATTTCATATAATTTTTTAGGTAACTACAAATTTAAAAGGTATTAAACGAAATGTTTACAGCTCCTAACAGTCTACTTGAATAACCCGCCTTCTTGACTAGCCATCACCAATTAATTACACAACACACACTAATTAGGTTATGAATACACTTAATTATGTCTACTAAAAACTCTTTTCTTTAAAAAAGAAACTAAAAAGTTAGAAAACCACGTAGAAAACTATTGCACAAAGCGGCCAAACAAAAGCAAGGTTGCCTCATCTGTCAAATTGTCAAATCTTGTATTTCGGCTAAGCGGGAAATTTGAATTTATCACCTTCGGTCGAAATCGACGAAATTAACCTAGCTAATTTTACCATCATTTTATTTTTATTCTCGCAAAAATACATAATAAACATTTTGTTTAACTTAATTTTTATTTGCATGATTTGCATCAATAAAATGTTAGGAAAAGGCCATTTTCTTTAAATTATGTAAAAAAACATAAAATAATGTTGTTTAGCCGCCATTATAAATAAAACAGATCAAAAAAATTGCTCGAATGTTAGTTAAATACCAATGTTAATAATATGGTTTGAAAAGTATAAATATGCGTTGAAAGTTTGCCTTCAAAAAGCCAATATTTATTTGCCTGCAACAAAAAGGCATGCTTTATTTAATCAGGATTGGTATGCCGCCATTTTTGTATGCTTGCCGGCAATTCGCCTGCATGTCAAATTTATTGGCAATTGAGTGTTTATTTACGGTTAACTTTTTAATGCGTATTAGATGTTGGCATAATATTGCCACCAATTGCCAATGCTTTACCAGCAATGCCAATATGAAAAATATATATTGCCGGCAAATGGTGGTTGCTGGGCATCTACCAGTGTCTCCAATGCGGTCCAGCAATGATATGAAATTCATGATCCTGTTTAGTTTAGAACAAATTTGATCTCTTGACTTTTTTGTTTAATTTACGGTTTTCGCGGAAATAAATAGAAACCATTTTTCGGCATGGTCAGCTTGTATTCCTAATATAAAAATAACCTTCGGCAATTATTCTTAAATTAGATAGAAGTTTGACCATGCCGAGAATTGTTTCTATTTATTTACGCGAGATTAATTTGTACTAAATTAAACGTAAATTTAAAAAAAAATTATATTAGAAAAATACATTCGCGTACCATTTTTTCTTAAAAAATTTACCTTCA
This sequence comes from Listronotus bonariensis, assembly GCA_014170235.1. NCBI lineage: Eukaryota > Metazoa > Arthropoda > Insecta > Coleoptera > Curculionidae > Listronotus > Listronotus bonariensis. The sequence goes on from JACEGR010000417.1 coordinate 6,351, forward strand.
ACCCCTTATGGACGACACAGGTAAAAATTATTTCTTGTTTGCCAATAATTATTTTCTAATGCAAAGGGTCCATCTCCATTTTTTAAATATCTGAATGGGTATAAAAGTTATTATAAAAAAAACAATATAAAAAAATTATACCCAGTAGTTAAAAATAAAAATAGAACGTTTAGGACTTAAAGTTTGTCGGTTGAGTTACTGGACACCCTGTATAAACGATTTTTGGTAAATGGACTACTTTTTAGGATTTCAATGAGCTATTAAAATAAATAACTAACACTTTGTGAAAATACTGTAAATTCATTAAGGTTTTATTTTCTAGAAAACAAGTTGAAGTGAAAAACCCAGCAGCAAATACATTCTCAAAGGCGCTGTTACTCCCAGTCTGGCAAGAAGACAACTCAGAAGAGCAGGCTCAGTGAATAGTCTCTATAAAACAAGATCTTGCACGAGTTTGAATGAGAATCAAGACAATGAAAAGCAGATAAGCCAGAATAATTATTTGACAGTGCATGTACGTAAAAAAGTTATATTTCTTAGTCTATTATACAGAGTGTCCGATAGTACACGGTGAAACCACATACAGGGTGGCCCACCTTATTCGACACGGTTTGTAGCTGGATAACCATGGGGTTTTTAAAAAGTAAATACTGAAACTTATACAGGTCGGATAAGGCCACAGTATAAAATTATTTTACTCTATACAGGATGTCTCAAAAGTGTGACGTATCAAAGTTTTATTTTTTTAAATGGAACACACTATATTATATGGCGGTTTTAGATTCTACATAAAAAAATAATTCAAGTTTCTTAATAGTACCAAGTGTCTAATTTTATTCGTTATTGTGATATTTGATTTTTTCAAACTGCAGGGGTGCAATTAAATTAATTTTATTTTAACAATATAAACTCCATAAACTTTAAAATTTGTAACAAGATTAGGAAAAGTCTGCCTTATCATATGTAGGTCATATCGGGATCATAGATTATACAGGGTGATCAAAAAATAATTTCAATTTTTAGAAAGTCAAATAGCAATATCTCTCTTATTTTAATTGGAACACCCTGTATTTTTACACCACATGATTACAAACCAAATACTCTTTCAAATGGTGTACCTATCTTTTATACTTTTTAAGTAAATTCCGTTTTAACATATTTTTATTCCAAATGTCTATTTAAATGTAAGTAGGATGTGAAATTTTTTTAAACTGACTAAAACACTAGTAATCAATAAATGGTCGTTGTTATTTTCATAAAAAATATTAATGGCTGCTATGTCACAGCCAACTTTAATTTAAATAAACATTTGGACTAAAAATTTGTAAAAAACAGATTTTACTAAAAAGCACAAAGATAGGTATAGGCACCCTATACACCATTTGAAAGAGTATTTATTTGTCATCATGTGACTTAAAAATACAGGGTGTTCCATTTAAAATATGAGAGATATGGCTATTTGATTTTCTGAAAAATTGAAATTATTTTTGATCACCCTGTACAATATTTGATCTGGATTTGACCTATGTATGATATGGCAGACTTTTTTAATCATGTTACACATTTAAAAGTTTAAAGTGTTAAAGTAAAATCAATTTAATTTTACCTCTGCATTTTTCAAAAAAATCACAAAAACGAATAAAATTAGACACTTAGTACTATAAACAAACTTGATTTATTTTTTAAAGTAGAATCTAAAACCGTCATAAAATATAGGGTGTTCCTGTTAAAAAAATATAACTTTGATACGTCTTTTTTGAGACACCCTGTATAGACTAAAATAAATATAAAATAATTTTATACTGTGGTCTTATCCGACCTGTATATGTTCCAGTATTTACTTTTTAAAAAACCTCATGGTTATCCAGCTACAGACCGTGTCGAATATGGTGGGCCACCCTGTATATTAGAATTTATTCGAAATGTCAGAAGTTGATAATGTAAAAGTAAAACGTTTCGAATAATTTATTTAAAATTGATATCATCCAACTAAGTATTTTTGTAAAGCTTTTTGGTCGACCTTACTAATGGTGTCCCCTTACAAAAAAAAACATACATATTGTCTTACCCTGCATATTCTTAAGAGATAATAAAACTCTGATAACTAAATCGAAAACTAAAGAATTAACCCAATAAATAGTAATTTATGTAATAAGCGCTTTTTTACGAATGGAAAGTATAAAAATTTCCCAAAATACCATTTTATACATGTTTTATTTATCTAAACTTATTAATTTTAATTTTTGCAGCACAGCCATTATATTGTAACAAAAAATCATAGCCTCCTTATTTTTTAAGAGACAATTATCCTCTTCATAACTATGCCGTGATTTAATTTTTAGAAAATTTTATGTATAGTAAGAACATTTTAAAAGGGCAAATTCGGTACCCTTTGAAAATAATACAAAAAACATAAAAAAGGCCGCTTGCAATCGGAATATTTTCTACAAAGGCGCCGCTATCCTTTACAGCGACGCGCCAATACACTATGGGATAGAAATCCATTATTTTGGCCAAAAAGCAACTTTGAAATTTTAATGGCTCATGCTGTGTATTTCAAAGTAGATATTCCAAACTACATGTACGCAAAATTATAAAAGGATATGACGACTTCTATTGGGGTAATAAGAAACTTGAAAATGTATTTAAGTAAACATAAATATGCAAATTTAATCTACTTAGTTTATTATTAGACTTGTTTACTAAATAATTAATAGTTTAAAAAAACTAAAAAAACACGCTTTTATATGCAACCGAACTAAAAATTAGAAAATAATTTTTCATTAAAAAAATATTGTCATTTCATAGTAAAAAGCGTGGGGTGATAAATATATTAAATGTTATAATTATTATATTTGCAAATATCTATGATGGAAAAGTTATGAAAAAATAGTAAAATGCACCCCACGCTTTTTACTATGAAATGACAATATTTTTTTAATGAAAAATTATTTTCTAATTTTTAGTTCGGTTGCATATAAAAGCGTGTTTTTTAGTTTTTAAACTATTAATTATTTTTCATTTTTAGTTTCTGCTACTCTTGACAAAATGGCGAAAATTTTTTTAATGAACAAGAGTGGCAAATTTTAAAATTTTTCCAACAGATTGCAACTCACTAAAAAATTTCTTCTTCATTAAGTAGCAAAGTTTGAAATTTTGCCAACAGATGGCAATCCAGGCAATGTTTGGACCGTTGCCAATATATTGCAACCCACTAAAAATTTCTTCTTCATTTAATAGCAAAGTTTGAAATGTTGCCAACAGATGGCAACCTAGGTGTTGTTTTTATAATATAATGGAATTTTTTTTCCTGGCGATCCAAAAAAAGATAACGGGATACTGTTTGCAGATTATTGCATTGTCATGTTTCCTTAATACGTGTGCAAAGTTTCAAAGAAATCGAATAGCTGGAAGTTGGTTAAAATTAGGCTCAAAGATTCCGTTACATAGCCAGATAGTTACAACCCAAGTTAATAAAAGCGTGTTAACGGCATTTATTAACTGTTATTGTTCATAAAAATTGAACACCAATGGTGCAACTAACCCAATTGTGTAAAAGAACTTATTAATTTTTATTGTTCATAAAAATTGAACACCAATGGTGCAACTAACCCAATTGTGTAAAAACTAAAAAATTTCTTCTTCATTTAATAGCAAAGTTTGAAATGTTGCCAACAGATGGCATCCTAGGTGTTGTTTTTATAATATAATGGAATTTTTTTCCTGGCGATTAAAAAAAAGATAAAGGGATACTGTTTGCAGATTATTGCATTGTCATGGGTCCTTAATACGTGTGCAAAGTTTCAAAGAAATCGAATAGCTGGAAGTTGGTTAAAATTAGGCTCAAAGATTCCGTTACATAGCCAGATTGATAGATAGTTACAACCCAAGTTAATAAAAGCGTGTTAAAAAAGTAAAAGAGTTTAAATAATAAGAGCTATTGTTGTGTTTCCGAAGCAGTCTCGCGAAGTCTCGCTACTTTTATCAAAGATTTTTTTACCTTTTTCTTTATCAGTTTTTGTACTTACAATAATTGAGTGTAAGGACAGATACAAGATTTTTTTATAATTTACAAGGTTTTCCATTTTAAAAATTAATATGTTTTGTCCTACACTGTATATCCTAAAAGATCTGATGAAAGATATGGATTCTACAGAATCTACCCAACAAAACAGGGTTTTTATTTATTTTATACATTAAAAAATAAAGAAAGTTGGGAAGATGTATCTCTATTACGCTTCTAAGAATAATTTAAAATTATTTTTCAGATTTAGATGGTCATATTTCCGAAACTAATTGAGATAGACACATCAAATGTAGTATTTTTTTAAAGCATTTTAATACTCAGGATATTCCATTTAAAAAAATCATACCTATTGTCGTACCCTGTATATCATGTGAGATAATAATCATCGGATTACTGATTAGAATACTATCGAATTAATTAAACAAGCTGATATTTTAGTTTATTTTGTACAATAAAAAATAATAATGTTTAGGGGGAGTAAATTTATAATAACATATAATAAGTTTTAGGTTTCAGAAAGCATTTGTAATAATTTTTAATATTTTTTTTTTTTCAATAATTTTCCAGTAAAAAGCACCTCATTTTAAGTTAGATTGGTAAGTTTCAGAATTTTGACCAAAAAAATTAATTTCTATCCCATAGTGCGATGACCAGGTGCATCAACCGGTATATCATAAAGAAATATAGCAAAGGCAGCCGCGAAGACAAGCATGCCGATTTATTTGCTTTAAACTTTTTTGTGATTTTTTCTCTTATCAAAGAGTACCGAATTTACATTTTTAAACTGTTCCTTCTATACTTACTTTTTGTAAAAATAATACTAAAACAGTATAAATTCCTTTTTAATTTCTTAGTCATCCAAATTCATTACAACCATTAATTTTCAATAATTTCTAATAAATTTATTTGCAAACTGTTAAATTTTAAAACTAGTGACACATGAACAGAAAAAAATAATAACGAAATTAAAGGTAACTTGACCATTTGGTTCAGTCGATGTCGCGTTTACTGTTACATTGCATACATTGATATATGTTTGTTGAAGTAGGCATTGAAACAAATCACTAATTTAAAGTATGAAAAGAAATTCAAATATATAAATAAAACTTTTTTTTTTCTATTGAGGAAGAAAGAAAACTTATTAAATAATCTTATTTTCAGGCATTTCCGTCTTCGTTGCAGTCCATCCCCACCATTCGAACGCCCAACAGTCAAGATGAACTCATCAACATAGAAGACAGCGTGACGACCATTCCCGTTCCAGAGAATGGAAACGGCTCCATCGCTTCCCAAACCTGGACGACCATGACTCCCCAAGAGGTGTCTAACTGGATCGATAAGAAAGCCAGAATTGTTTTCCCGGCCTGCTTTATCATATTTAATTTGTTGTATTGGTCTTTTGTGTATGCCCTGTAAAAAGTCACACCGGGTGTCCCTTTTAAAATCAATTTATTTTGGATCGGACCTAAAAAATCTTGTCTGGTTTAATTACACAATCATGTTCGTTGTTGCGAAAAAAGTCTAGCATTACTACAATTGCATGCAGTGTAAAGAGTTCAGTAAGATACAAATATACAATGGGGATTTTAAAAGTCCCCCCTTCCTTTACCTTTTGAATGGAACAACGATATTGAGGTCGAGTAAATTTTGGGCAAATGTATGTCACTTGAACTACTTTTTAGCATAAAAATAATTTCTGTCACGTGACCTAGTACCAAGGGGGCACTAGCAACTTTTTTTCCAAATGGAAAGGGAGGTTATGTAGCACCTCGTTTTAAAAGTCATTTGATTCTTTACTCAACGATACTTCGTTTTTGAAAAACGATTTAGCCGTTCCAGACTTAGAACCGTTTGAAATTTGACTTAAATAGTGTAAACCCAATGCGGTTTTAATGGCATTGGCTTCAGAGTTGGGCAGAATACTGAAAATCGGTATTCGAATACGAATACGAATACCGGAAAAAGAAAGTATTTGAATAAAACAAGTATTCGCATGCCATTCGTGGCGAGCAGTGGTGTAGTGGCTAGCGTGTCAGCCTCTTACCGCAGCGATCCGGGTTCGAATCTCGGAGTCGGACATCGGATTTTTAATAGCTCGTCACCTCACAGTTGGCAATGGCAAACCACTGTGTAGTATTCTGCCATTTCTAGGTAGTAGTTATTTAAAAATAACGTCCGTGGTGGCACTACCGCGTTGTCTAAAAGGTGCTGTGAAATGCAGAACTGCATGTTTCAGTGCTTGGACAACGTTGACGGAACAGGGGGAACGATGGGTTAAACATCTAATAACCCGACACCCACGGTACTCTGGCATTTAGGCATAAGCCTTCGTGAGATGTCATAAAGATAAAAAAAAATGAATACCCGGAATCGGTATTCGAATACTGGAAAAGAAAAGATTCGAATACTACAAAACAAAATCAATGACAAAATTAAAGAGAAGAAAAAAAAGGTCCTTATCTTTTTTCCCTATTTTGCTTCCCTTTTGTTACTTTTCTTATTCAAATCCTGACAATTTCAGTATTGGGCTACTACTTCGGTATTCGAATACTCGGAACGCCGGTATTCGAATACTCAAAAAATATTCGTCGAATACTTCTAAAGTATTCGAATACAGAATCCCGAATATTGAGCAAAATAGTATTCTATAGAAAACCGAATACCAAACACAAAAATGTGAAATATTCGAATACCGGCAAAATGTATTCTGAATACTATTCAGAATACTGAGTATTCGAATACGGCCCAACTCTGATTGGCTTGTAAGTCTAGAACGGCTGATCCGATTTTAAAAATAAAGTGGCGTTAAGTAAATATTTAGAAGGGCTTTAAAACGAGGTGCTACATGACTCCCCTTTCTATTCGAAAAAAAAAATTGCTTTTCCCCTTGACAGTAGGCCACGTGCCGGAATAATTTTTATGCCAAAAAGTAGTTACACCAAGTGACACCCTTTTACCCAAGTTTTATTCGACTCCGATATCTCAATCTATCCTATTCAAAAGTTATGAAAGAGAGAACTTTTGAAAACCGCACTGTATGTACAAATTGAAGCTAAACTACAAACACATGTAACTGTAAAACGAATGTGCCGATTTTTAAAAATAAAACAGCGATGAATAGAGAATTAAAAGGCCTTTACAATGAGATGCTATCTGACCCCCTTGACATTTGAAAAAAAGTTGCCAGTGCCCCCTGACACTAGACCACGTGGCCGGAATCAGTTTTATGCCAAAAGTAGTTATTAATACCCTTTTACCCAATCTCGATATCTTGTCCCATTCAAAAGATATTAGGGGGGCGAAGAACTTTTAATATCATCACTGTATACCAGGTAATTTACTATAAAACAGATGTTTTTGTTTTCTAATGATACAAGTGGAAATGAAGTGTTTTTATCTGATTAATGTGGTTTGTTATTTATTTTTTCATTTTATTTTAGTTATACATACACATTCTGTCTCCATAACGAAAATAAATACGAAAATCTTTAGCTAAATATACTTTAAGGGTATCTATTGCAATATGCCCCCTCCAATTGTCCCCTGATTTTATCTCTACCACTTACGCAGGAACAAATATTAATAAAGGGAGGTGTAACCCTTAAAGTTTACGCTATTTTTATCGTAAAAATAAATCTAAATATCAGTTTGTTAGGTTAATTCTGTAGTTTATAAATCAGTTATCATATTTTTATTATCTCTTTAAGTATATATGCAAGTTAGGACCTATAGTTTTATTACTTTGTATATTGTAGCTCCCTATCACCATTAAAATATTTTTTAAAAGCTTTAAAAACAGTTCCACGTTCAACACACTGAAAGTCAATTGAACGTATGAAACTGTCACGTATGAAACTGTCACATATATACGTCGTACCACTTTAAATCTTAAATAGGCAAAGCGAGACAAAATTTATGTTTATTCTTACATCAAAATCAACAGAAAATTTGTTCCTCTTAAGTGTTAACATTATGTATTTAACGATTACTATGAAATGTATTTTCATCTACAGACAGGTCCACGCTACTAGAAACATAGGCAGGGAACTGATTAATTTACTACTGTCCACTTCGATACTTATAAAAATAATATTTTAATTCAAAATTAAATCTTTGAATACATTCCATATTATCGCATCGTTTTTGCAAGTTGTGTTTACGTTTGCTCAAGTCAGGTGAATGTACATAAGTCAATTCGCCTAAGTATTTCCTATGTTTCTACTACAGTAGACCTGTCTGTATATGCCAATAAGAATTAATGTATGTCTCAAAAATCATCAAAAGCAGATTTATCAGTTTTTGCATTTTGATCCTCAATTATAATTTAACATACTTATCTTTTTATTCATTTTATAGAGTAAAAAATTAAAAAAGTTATGAAGGACTTGACGCCAGGTACGCTTAAAGGTCAACCACACAGAACCGCAACGAACTTACAGCCGTGCGTCTCGCTGGTAAAATCTAGGGGGATGAGGTGCAAAAAGCTTTGTATTTAATAAAACTGCAGTAATACCTATGACTCTGTTATACTACGCTTTAAATTACACCTGATCATAAAATAAACCTTCATAAATAAGGTATCATAGTTTTACCTATACTACACTCAAGTTTGGATAAAAAGGAACCTAGATAAGTAGGAAAATACAAAGTCGGTCTATATAAGGGCACGACATTCGGCCATATTGCTTTGACGTGTTATGACGTCACATCTCCCATTTTTCGGCCATGTTGTTCAGTGCCGGAGATATACAGTTTATTGTATTAGTAGAATAACCGTTTACACAACAGTTTTTATTTATTATTAAGTTGTAAATTCTTTTACTTTAAATAAAAAAACATTTGGAATAACATCTTTTAACAAATATCACTACCAAAACAATGCAAAATGAAATGCACAAATTCTAGACGCCACTGCATTGATCATTAGCTTTGATTTTACCCAGTCTTGCCAACTTTTCTCCGTGGAGTGCCCTTCCTTGCGTCCCCGACCTCGAATCGCCTAAAAGTTGAGGATATGTCGCAACCTTATAAATATAAACTAACCTTGGGGAAATGTGTTTAATTTAAACAAAGAGATATAAATATATAAAACAATAGAGTCAGCTTGACAGAAAAGCTTTTATGTTTTTTGAGGGCATAAAAAGTGCTCTTGAATTTCTCCGTATTAATCTGCCCCACTTTCCTCTATCATTGTGAATCCGAGCTCGGTGCGGCCTTGGTGCGGGTATGTGTGGCCTGACCTAAAATGTCTAAAGAGCGTAAAAAGATACATCTGTGACAAGTGACAATAAAAATTAAATTAAAGCAAAATAGTGTGTTTTAATTAGATGCTTTTAAATATGTTTCTATCGTCAAATAATTATGTGATAATTTTTTTATCTATTTCATTAATTTATCAAGTGGAAATGAATTGCAATTAGATTTTAATAGGTTTACTTAGAATTAAGAAGATTTTTTAAGATTACATTGATTAAATATTGTTTTTTTGAGGTATTTAGGTGTATCCGAAATAACAGCGCCTTATTGGCAACTGAGTAATTCTTAAAATACACACTTATTCAAAAAACAACATCCTGTCTATTATATAAAAGTGTACCTGTGTAATTGTTTATGTTTATATACAAGGTGGTATAAATTCGTGGTAAGTTTTTATTCCTGAATCTCTTAATCTTGTAATTTATATAGTCTTTAATTTATTAAATTGTAAATAATATTTTGTGAAAATATTAAAATGGTAAAAGTATCGTTCATTTGTTTTCTTCAAAGCAATCATCCTAAATTTTAAAATACTAGGGTAATTTTTAAGTTGATATATTCCCTTTTAATACAGTATAGCAAGCAAGAAAATAAGAACATTTTTTAAATAAAACTGTCCTTTGTTTCCAAAATACAGGGTGTTAAAGATTTAAGAAAAAATACCTTTTTATTATAACTTTCAACCACTTCAGATACATATGTCCACAAAATTTGGTACACTTTTTTAACCATTACATTTTTGCTGTAAAAGTGTTTTTTTTTAATTTAACCAGTGACGTTCGAACAAGATTTATATTAAATATTTTTCAAGAATAAAATAGTATGCCGCAGCTTTTTCTTTGAATTAATATTATTTTTAGAATAATTATTTACTTTGAGAGTTATTTGTTTCTTGATATTTTTTCGTACAACGAACGGTTTTCGTTTAAAAAATAAAAGCCATTTTGATGCACAGCAAAATCGCTAAAAACTGATATGGTGTTTTGTATGTAAAATTCATTTTTGTTTAATTTGTATTAAAAAATGTCAAAAAGCTACATTATTACAATTTAAATAATATAAAAAAATATTCTTAATAAAAATACAGTTATAATTTTTAATAAAAGTAAAAAACGAATTCTTCTGAACGCCACTGGTAAAATTTAAAAAAAAAACGTTTACAGCTAAAAATGAATTGTAAATGGTTAAAATAAGTGGACCAAATTTTGTGGACATATACTGGAGTGGTAGGAAAGTTATAAGAAGAAGATATTTTTTTCTTGAAGCTTTCTATTTCTATTTTTTTTTCTTGGTTTTGATCCCTTCAGGTCCAATCCACCACTCTCCCCTTCCGGACTATGCTTTCCAGGGCTTAGTCGGCGGAAAATCTGGATAATCGAGCTCGTAGCTCCCAGAAATTCCAAAAAGAAAACAAACAATTCAACCATCGATGCAATGCATAAATTGTCGGCTGTCAAACCAAGATCTGCTACTGGTGTCAGGAACAACTTTCACTTTCACCACTGACAGTTCCCATGGCACGCCCATCTATTTCCCGCCATTTGAGAAATACCTCGTGTTCACCACCAAACAGGATACCATCAGCTTATAGGAATCTTTGCTCACAGCGTTTAGATCCAGAAGAAAGATGCCGTCAATTTAGCGTGAATCTTTCCTTGATCCCCGAAGGTAAAAAACGTTCGTACGACACCTCTAGCCGCCACTCCGGAAAGAACTTTGTAGTCCTCTACGCACGTCCGCACTGTCCGGAGGTCAAACAAAGAGTCCTTCTTGAAACTTTAACACTTTATATATTGAAAACGAAGCATTTTCAAACATAATTTTATTTGAAAACTGTTCTTATTTTCTTGTAATTCCATACTGTGTTAAAAGGAAAATAGCAACTTAAAAATAGCCCTGATATAAAAACCGAAACATATCCAAATACAATGTTTCAAAGTTAATCTTCCATTACAAAAGTTTCAACAGCATTATTATTAAGTTACAACCTTTAACTTTGAAAATGCTTTGGAACACATCTTCAAAAAATAAAACAGTAAGAACAACGCACAACAAAATGTTTAAATTAACTTATTTTAAACAAATTACCCTACAGCAGAGACAAGAATGAGACGAGCAACTAAATGTAAATAAATTATCCGAGAGAGAGATAGCTGCTGGGCCTTCCTTGTCTGTCTTCAAGGAAGGTAAACGCAGATGGCGCGTGAGTCGACTTTATCGTTTGCCCGCCAAATTCAAATTATATAGCTGTGCTATTTTTGCCCTTAATGTTAGGTACTTGTTTTTGTTTCCTATTAATATAAAATATTGGGGTTTAGTTCAATAATTACACACACCTAATTAAAAATGTCATTTATTTGGTTTTTATAAAGATTTTTCTTACAGATAACCATGTCAATATTACCTTAAATTATCTGTTGAAAAGCACAAATTTAATATATACACTGTGATCACTAATAAAAGTCAATATTCAAAGTCCAATTAAAGGTAAAAAACCACGAAACACACAATAAATCACAGAAAATGTAAAACAAACTGTCCAAACAAATCGGCCATTGAAAAATATCAAACACAAATATCGAATAACATTTCGGCGTGACTGCCTGCGGCAACGTTTGTCAAGTTAAAAATATTCGATTCATGGTATATTTTCTTTCTCTTAATTAGATGTGAGCCAAAAAAGGACATTAAAGTTTACATGCAGAAATTGTAAACAACTTGGCAACCAGGGCAAAGCGATGATTGCTCCATCTACGATAGCCTGCCATGATGAAAGACAAAGACATATTTATTGGAACTTGCGTTAAACCAGAAAGAGATAAATACAATGGACAAATTGTTAGGACCAGTTACTCGTCTCATTGCTGTCTCTGCCTACAGATATATTTTCATCATTAGCAGTCTGGTGTTCATTTATACATATTCTGCCACCCACTTTTAACTGTAACCAAGAAGAATAAACAAAAATGTCCTGTATCCAAGTTTCATATACTTTTCCCATCTTATACCTTTGAGCATTAAACAAATGAACATCAAAAACCCGAAAAAAAAAAGAAAGGAACACTTTTTACTGAAATATTCCTGTATATTATGTCACCATTAAAAGGGTCTTTTAAAAGCTTCATAAAAATATCACATTTAATATATTTATCTTTAATAGCTTTGGCAATTTCATCTTAGAGATAATTCCATTACATCTACAGTCTCCGCTTAGTGCCGTCTGTAGGCAATGATGGAGAGAGTGTAGCTACTATCTCTTTTAGATTTAAGTGGTCACATATTTTGAGAGTGAAAACTATTAGTGGTGGATATCAAATATTACATTTTTGTAAAGCTATTTAAAAACATTTCTAATGGTGACATAATATACAGGGTGTTCCATTTAAAAAGTTTATTCCCTTTATTTTTCTTCAGTGCGTCGATGTTAATTCGTTTCTTGCTCGACTGACGGCGACACGTGTTTCGTCTTACGTTAAGACTTGTCATAGCCGCTTCAGGTCGTAGACCTTGATGATGCCTCGACTGACTATAAATATCCTTTTTGCTTCCCAGAACCAACAAATACAGACAACCGGTGCCATCTCACCAAGAAATTCAAAAACAACCAGCCATGGCATCGAGAGAGGTTAAAGGTGGTAGGTAAAAAGCCTATATATATATATATATATATATATATATATATATATATATATATATATATATATATATATATATATATATATATATATCAACTCAGAGATATGCTGTTCAATTATTTATTGTAATTTTCATACGCCTTGCATAAATGCATAAATAAAAACTAAATTAAGGTGGACAGAATATGAACAATGAACAGTGTATCATACGTAAACCAGTTATAATCAGCTGCAGTTGGTGATGGCTATTTAAGTGAGGTCAACCTGCACCATTGATAAATATACTAATACATTTTATTTAATTGTTGATTATTACAGTCTATAAAATCACTTTAAGCCGTTATTTGTTTAACTATTTAACCTATTATCACAAAAAAATTGAATACTCAGGTACTTATAGTAAAAGGCCTAAATAAAATTTTAAACATTAGTTTTTACCTATGGGGTTCCGGTTGAACCACCAAACTGGTTATCACCAGCAGCTGCTGGTTATAATGGTTGGTTTGAATTTTGGAAATTAAATATCTTTCCTTCAACATCCCGATCAAATAAAAGCAAAAATATCAAACAAATAAATAAATAAATAAGGTTATTGCGTAAAAATTAAATAGTTGCTTTAAGAGTAAAAACAATTTAAATGAAAAAGATTAGACTGTAATTTTATTTATGAATTTGGTAAATTATCTCTAAATGTACTTTGTGTTTATTTATGTCTCATCCTAAAATATTGTATTTTGAAATAATTTACTTTGATTTAGGTTGGTTAATATATTAAAATGCTTATAAGGATCTACAAGGTTTTTTTTTTTTTTTTTTATCTTTGGACAAACCACGAAGGCTAAAAGCCTAAATACTAACGTACCGTGGGTGTCTTAAGCGAGGTAAGAGGGAGTTTGTTGACACGGGACTTAAATACTTGAAGATTTGGGGGAAGGAAAGACCTCCGCGGGCAGCAGGTTCCACAATCTAGAAACTCTAGGGATAAAAGAACGAACAAAGTGAGAAGTTCGGGGCCTGTCCAGTTGTACCGTATAGGGATGCATACGCGCGGAACCACGAGTTTCTCTGTTGGGAACCGCGAGTGGAGGAACTATACTGGTCAATTCCTCAGAGCAGAAGCCATGGAAGTACCTATAAAAAAGCGATAAATCGCCCACAGCCCGACGATGGGCAAGAGAGGAAACCTTTCTGTAAGTGAAGGATCATTAATGAGACGAACAGCTCTTCTTTGAATAGAATCAAGAATGCTCAGGGTTGTTGGGGACGCCATGCCCCAGATATGAGAACAATATTCCAAGGGAGGTCGGATTTGGGAAACATATAAAGTGTATAAATTAGAAGCGGAAAAATACTTTTTAGCTCGAAAGAGAAATCCAAGCTTTTTTGAAGCTGCCGTGGCTATAGATACAATGTGTTTATGCCAGTTAAGGTTACTTTCAAATGTGACGCCCACGAGATTGAAGGTGTCTTTGCTCTGTAGAACTTGGCCGCTCATAAGTAGAGGATGAGTATTTGATGACTCTTTTCGCGACAAGGAACATGACTGTGTTTTGGATGCATTAAATTGGACGAGATTTTGGCGCCCCAATCCAATATTAAATTAAGATCCTGAGAAAGAGATATCTGCATCGCTCTGCGTTTATTTTCCAAGTCAGGTTTAGTGATGGGTTTAGGAACCTGAAAACTGGAGTGAAGGGTACTATCGTCGGCGAAACTATGAATGGAATTAGTTGTGGACGAGAGAAGGTCGTTGATGTGAAGAAGAAACAATGTTGGTGCCAGAACTGAGCCCTGAGGGACTCCAGCATTTATTTGGTTTTATTTCTTATAATTAATGAACAGAAGATTAGTAAATTAATCCTTAAAGACTTCCTTGGCGAATTGCCTCCCCTGTGACGCAGTGGACACAGCTTTGATCTGCGAAGCCAAAAGTCGCCGGTCTCGATTCCTAGCGGGAAGACATATTTAGGTAGTAGTTATTTTAAAATAACGACTTGCTTGGACAACGTTGACGGAGCAGGGAGAACGATGGGTTAAACATCCAATAGCCCGACACCCACGGTACTCTGATGTTTAGGCAAAGGCCTTCGTGGGATGTCAAAAGATATAAAAAAATGCATTTTAACTTGATTTATGTATGTAACATAAAGGGAAGAGAATCCATCAGCTCGAAAACAAGAAATAAATGGACTCTCCATGTACTTTGACCAGACCGAAAAGGTATTCTGTTTTTTTGTTCCCTCATCTAGCCAATGAGAATAAAGAATTAGGGTGAATCCAAAGTCGATCTATATAAGGTCACGACATTCGGCCATATTGCTTTGACGTGTTATGACGTCACATCTCCCATTTTTCGGCCATGTTGTTCACTGCCGGAGATATACAGTTTATTGTATTATTAGAACAACCGTTTCCACAACAGTTTTTAATTATTAATAAGTTGTAAATTCTTTTACTTTAAATAAAAACATTTGGAATTACATCTTTCAACAAATATCACTTCCAAAACAATGCAAAATGAAATGCGCATATTCTAGACGCCACTGGATTGATCTTTAGCTATTATTTTTACCCAGTCTTGCCAACTTTTCTCCGTGAAGTGCCCTTCCTTGCGTCCCCGACCTCGAACCGCCTAAAAGTTGAGGATATGTCGCAACCTTATAAATATAAACTAACCTTGCTAATTATCACATATCACATCACATAACTCTCAACATACGCACAACACGCTCATAATTTTAACAAGTATAGTTATACTTCTAAAAATTAAACGTATAATCAACGATTTATTCAATCCGTATAATCATAATCAACAATAAATATTAAAATATTGCTACTAAAACTCTACCGGACTCGACACTACCTCTTAAGCTTTGACATCTACCTGGAAACACGTTTTTGTGCCCATACTATTTTCGCGTTTATTAGTAAAGCAGACGTAGGTCGCGGATCAAAACAAATAAGACAAAGCGGGCACAATTCTCGCGGTCTAGTACAAGTACCTAACTTCATTTGTTTCGTTTATGCCCCGGCTTGGGAAGAAAGTTTTGATATTTATGCGTTGCGTTGGAGTAATTTAGAAGTAAGTTTTAAGCAGAGTATTTAAAGGTGTTTTAATAGGATTATAGTAAACATCTGACATTAAATTATTTTTAGAACACTCTTTGTTTGACCTCCGGACAGTGCGGACGTGCGTAGAGGACTACAAAGTTCTTCCCGGAGTGGCGGCTAGAGGTGTCGTACGAACGTTTTTTTACCTTCGGGGATCAAGGAAAGATTCACGCTAAATTGACGGCATCTTTCTTCTGGATCTAAGCGCTGTGAGCGCAGATTCCTATAAGCTGATGGTATCCTGTTTGGTGGTGAACACGAGGTATTTCTCAAATGGCGGGAAATAGATGGGCGTGCTACTAACCAGTAGCAGATCTTGGTTTGACAGCCGACAATTTATGCTTTGCATCGATTGTTGAATTATTTGTTTACTTTTTGGAATTTCTGGGAGCTACGAGCTCGATTATCCAGATTTTCCGCCGACGAAGCCCTGGAAAGCATAGTCCGGAAGGGGAGAGTGGTGGATTGGACCTGAAGGGACCAAAAACAAAAAAAAAATAGAAATAGAATAGAAATAAATTATTTTCAACAAAATCGTTCTTTTTTGTTTATTTGACGGGTGGGTGGGCACGTTCCCTTGTGCCCTTCTTTTAGTACCAACCACCACTGCTAACTGAACAGGTGAAACCGGGGAAGTTACTATGAGCTTTAAAGCTTTTTAAATTACAAGACGTCTAAATGTATTTTGACTCTCTGATTAATAGGTAATAACTTAAGAATAAATCAAGATGCGGCTTTCGCGGAAAATCCTGGTATTTTTTAAAAGTTACCTATATATCATTTTCAATAATATTTTTGGACATCCATTGTCTTTATTTTAAACAGTTTTTGTGTAAAACCACATACAAAATAACTATATATTTTCTGTGGTAAAACATACAGAAACCATGACCCCAGCAAACACTATTTGCCGGCAATGTACATTTTTCATATTGGCATTGATGGTAAAGCATTGGCAATTGGTGGCAATATTATGCCAACATCTTATACGCATTAAAAAGTCAACCCTAAATAAACACTTAATTGTCAATAAATTTTACATGCAGGCGAATTGCCGGCAAGCATACAAAAATGGCGGCATACCAATCCTGATTAAATAAAGCACGCGTTTTTGTTGCAGGCAAATAAAATTGGATTTTTGAAGACAAACCTTCAACGCATATTCATACTTTTTAAACCATATTATTAACATTGGTATTTAACTAACATTAAAGCAATTTTCTTGATCTGTTTTATTTATAATGGCAGCTAAACAACATTATTTTATGTTTTTTACATAATTTAAAGGAAATGGCCTTTTCATAACATTTTATTGTTAAAAATCATGGAAATAAAAATTAGGTCAAACAAAATGTTTATTATGTATTTTGGAGCGAATAAAAATAAAATGATGGTTAAATTAGCTACGTTAAGTTCGACCGAAGGTGACCGCTTTGTGCATTTGTTTTCTACGTGGTTTTCTAGCTTTTTAGTTTCTTTTGAAAGAAAAGAGTTTTTAATAGACATAATTAAATGTGTTCATTACCTAATAAGTGTGTGTTGTGTGATTAATTGGTGATGGCTAGTCGAGAAGGCAAAGATATTCAAGTAGACTGTTAGGAGCTGTAAACATTTTGTTTAAAACTTTATTAAAAGTTTTAAAGACGTGTTAATAAAAAATATTATATATATATTTAATAGTTTTTTGACATATCGATAGATGGCGTAATGGACAATAAACTACTACGACACTACGTTTCTGCAATATATTCGCTTTTTATCGTCTAAACCGTACCCATTAGACAAAAATAATACGAGAGCGGTCTGCGGTAGGTGATCTCACTTAGCTTTGAAAGAAATATCTTCGGCCAGTGTAAAAATCTGCATCTCCAAGTTGGACAGTGTTCCGAGAGATGGTACTTTGCATTGCAAGGAAATTGCATGCAGTAAGGAGTTTTTCCTTTTTTAATTTTCAAATAAAATATCACATCATTTTAGCTTTTAAAAAAGTATATGCGACAATTTTCGTCAATAAGACGTCAGTTTGCTGCTTGGGAATATCTGCATTTGCCCACTTTCGTGTCTTTTTTGTTATCTTTTTGCCAATAACTTATTAATGATGGGGCCATCATCTTAAACGCATTTTTTGCCAATAACTTATTAATGACGGATGCCATCACTTTATCTGCAACACGTGGCCTAATAACGGCCAATTGCCCACTGTCGCGTCTTTTGATACCTTTTTGCCAATGCCTTGCCATTAAAGAGTGTTGGCAATGCCAGTAAATTAAATGTACAACGCCGGCAAAAAATGTTATATGGGACTTTTCCATAAAATGATTGGACCACCCTGTACAAACCTTAGTACAAATTTTAGATTTTCTAAGGCCATATTAAAAATTATAGATGCGAATAACCACTTGAGGGACACCGGGTATTGTAAACAAAATTTGCGTTCTCACCTTCGGTAATAGGTACGTACGTTATTCTTAATTATGTGTATTGCTAATATTTGATATTGTTTTTGGGGCATTAAAAACAAATAACCGCCTACGTTTAATATGTGTTATCAGACCGTGTAACCTCAATACAATTTTTATTTTGCAAATTTGTTTTATAATTTACGTTGCCCGCTAATATATGCTCAATGTAAAATCTACTATGTTAAAGATTTTTGTGGTTTAAAATATATTTTATTAGTATTCCATATAACATGTAATTAATAGCTTTTTATTACAAGAACTATTAATAGTTTAGTCAGCTATTTAGTTTACTTTAGGGAATATATTTACTTACTTAACATAAAAACCGGCCCTAATTGTCGCATTGCTGTTTTTTTAACACGCTTTTATTAACTTGGGTTGTAACTATCTATCTATCTATGTAACGGAATCTTTGAGCCTAATTTTAACCAACTTCCAGCTATTCGATTTCTTTGAAACTTTGCACACGTGTCAAGGACCGATGAAGATGCAATAATTTAAAAACAGTATCCCGTTATCTTTTTTTGAATCGCCAGGAAAAAAATTCCATTATATTATAAAAACAACACCTAGGATGCCATCTGTTGGCAACATTTCAAACTTTGCCATTAAATGAAGAAGAAATTTTTTAGTTTTTACACAATTTGGTTAGTTGCACCATTGGTGTTCAATTTTTATGAACAATAAAAATATAGGGTTAGTTGCACCATTGGTGTTCAATTTTTATGAACAATAACAGTTAATAAATGCCGTTAACACGCTTTTTTATTAACTTGGGTTGTAACTATCTGGCTATGTAACGGAATCTTTGAGCCTAATTTTAACCAACTTCCAGCTATTCGATTTCTTTGAAACTTTGCACACGTATTAAGGAAACATGACAATGCAATAATCTGCAAACAGTATCCCGTTATCTTTTTTGGATCGCCAGGAAAAAAATCCATTATATTATAAAAACAACACCTAGGTTGCCATCTGTTGGCAACATTTCAAACTTTGCTATTAAATGAAGAAGAAATTTTTTAGTGGGTTGCAATATATTGGCAACGGTCCAAACATTGCCTGGATTGCCATCTGTTGGCAAAATTTCAAACTTTGCTACTTAATGAAGAAGAAATTTTTAGTGAGTTGCAATCTGTTGGAAAAATTTTTAAAATTTGCCACTCTTGTTCATTAAAAAAATTTTCGCCATTTTGTCAAGAGTAGCAGAAACTAAAAAATGAAAAATAATTAATAGTTGAAAAAAACTAAAAAAACACGCTTTTATATGCAACCGAACTAAAAATTAGAAAATAATTTTTCATTAAAAAAAATATTGTCATTTCATAGTAAAAAGCGTGGGGTGATAAATATATTAAATGTTATAATTATTATATTTGCAAATATCTATGATGGAAAAGTTATGAAAAAATAGTAAAATGCACCCCACGCTTTTTACTATGAAATGACAATATTTTTTTAATGAAAAATTATTTTCTAATTTTTAGTTCGGTTGCATATAAAAGCGTGTTTTTTAGTTTTTAAACTATTAATTATTTTAAATACAATTAAGTAAATATGTGTCTAAAATAAACTGAATTACAAACATACCTATTATACTGGGGGAGCCAACGATGCTAATTGGGGATTTACTAGAGCGTCATAAAGACCTATTGAGTTGCAAAGCTTAGATGATAAGAAGAAATAAATAATAGTTTAAAAAGGCTAAAAAACACGCTTTTATATGCAACCGAACTAAAAATTAGAAAATCATTTTTCATTACAAAGAGTTTTTATTACAGTAATAAAAGGTCAAACAATGAATCATAATTATATACCTCAAAATAGAATTATAATAAAATTTAAGATAATAACAGAATAATTCACTTCAGATTAAAAAGCGTGGGGTGCATTTTACTATTTTTTCATAACTTTTCCCTCATAGATATTTACAAATGAAATAATTATAACATTTAATATATTAAGCACCCCACGCTTTTATTCTGAAGTGGATTATTCTGTTATTATCTTAAATTTTATTATAATTCTATTTTGAGGTATATAATTATGATTCATTGTTTGACCTTTTATTACTGTAATACAAACTCTTTGTAATGAAAAATTATTTTCTTATTTTTAGTTCGGTTGCATATAAAAGCGTGTTTTTTAGTTTTTTAAAACTATTATTTATTTTTCATTTTTTAGTTCGATATATCAATTAGTTTTCTGCGGACATGTGATATTGAAATGTTTCACGAACTATTTCGTAATCTAATCATTTTATTTAAAGCTTCACTGTTGCATGGGGTTTCAGAACGCAACTACTCCGAACAAGCCTTATGCTGAGAGTGCGCATGCGCAGATCGCGCACTAGCTCTTTTTCTGTTACTCTCCTACAAAAAATCTATAAAGGAATATTAAAAAGTTATAATTTATCTAAGATAGCTGACCTGTGCCCACTTCGTTGGGCGTTAATATCTGAACTTTTTGTTTATTCATAGTAAAATATAGCCTATAACACTCCTGAATAGTGTAGCTTTCTGATTGTGAAAGAATTTTTATGATTGGTTCAGTATTTCCGAAGATAAGCGGCTACAAACAAACAAACTTACAAACTTTACCTCTTTATAATATTAGTATGGATCAGGATAAGCGGTAAACATTAATCAAATACTCACAAATGTCTTAATTAAAACTTAGAGATGTACCGCATCCACTTATCTGCGACACCAAGTAAATGACAAATGGAATATTTCATATTTTGTTCCTAATTGCATTGTTGACAACAAAGGTTTAAGTTAAGTGTCACTTGAAAAACATATTTACGGATTTTTGTTGTCGGATGCCGACAATAAGAAATGAATTACTTTAAATTTAGATAAATAGAAAATATAATTATAATTTTGTTTATGTTAAATAGTAATAACTAGGATATATCGGAGACATGTATCCGTACCCGTATCTGCGAATATCAAAGAGAGAAATTAGATCTATTTTAGTCTATTCTATTTTTTCTCGGTTTTGGTCCCTTCAGGTCCAATCCACCACTCTCCCCTTCCGGACTATGCTTTCCAGGGCTTCGTCGGCAGAAAATCTGGATAATCGAGCTCGTAGCTCCCAGAAATTCCAAAAAGAAAACAAATAATTTAACAATCGATGCAATGCATAAATTATCGGCTATCAAACCAAGATCTGCTACTGGTGTTACGTATAACCTTCACTTTCACTACTGATAGTTCCCATGGAACGCCCATCTATTTCCCGCCATTTGAGAAATACCTCGTGTTCACCACCAAACAGGATACCATCAGCTAATAGGAATCTTCGCTCACAGCGCTTAGATCCAGAAGAAAGATGCCGTCAATTTAGCGTGAATCTTTCCTTGATCCCCGAAGGTAAAAAACGTTCGTACGGCACCTCTAGCCGCCACTCCGGGAAGAACTTTGTAGTCCTTTACGCACGTCCGCACTGTCCGGAGGTCAAACAAAGAGTAAGAAATCAGATCTGTGTAAGTATGTGTACTTACTTTGCAGAGTAGGGTCGTATTCGAATACTTAGTATTCTGAATAGTATTCAGAATACATTTTGCCGGTATTCGAATAGTATTCGAATACATTTGTGTCTTTGGTATTCGGTATTCGGCCGAATACTTTTTGATTAGTATTTGAGATTCTGTATTCGAATACTTTTGAAGTATTTGACGAATACTTTTTTGAGTATTCGAATACCGGCAGTTCCGACTATTCGAATACCGGAATGTGTAAGTAGTATTCGAATACCAAAATTATCAGGAGTAGAATACCAAAAGGGACAAAGGGAAAATGAGATGAGGACTTTTTTTTGCTCTTCAAACTTCGGTTTTTTCTTTTTCTAGTATTCGAATCTTTTTTTCAGTATTCGAATACCGATTCCGGTTGTTAATTCCGAGTATTCGAATACTTTTTTCCTCCATGTATTCAAATATTCGGTATTCGAATACGAATACGCATACTGGAAAAAGAAAGTATGCGTATTTGTATTCGAATACCGATTTTCAGTATTCGACCCAACTCTGTTACTTTGTAGTATTGCACTAAAAGCTCAAAAATAATTCGGAAAGTCCTAGCTACCAGATCGCACCATACTTCTCATTAATTTGGGGTATTGAACAGACAAATAATGAAACCGTCGGGCGTAACGTATCCAGGGTAAATATTATGATAGAAATCTTAAGTGCACAACGATTTTCTTAGTTGCCTAATCAATATCCCAGATTGATAAGAAGATTGGTGCGATCTGGTAGTTAGGACCAGTTTTTAGTTTTGTTGTTAGTTGATACTTTTCATTCTATTAAGTTCATTTAATGCATTACTATAACTAACCAGAACTAATCAACGATTCTATATTGAAGTAGTTCTGAAAAATATGTAATTTACCATTTTATGACGACTACCATCTTGGATTTTATTTTTTTAATAGTGAGCTCCATTCTACCAATCAATCCCTTTCATTTGATACTCATATTAAGCTAGTTGTGGAAAAAAATATGTAATCCGTCATTTTGTCGCGGCTAACTTGGATTTTAATTTCTTCATGGTAAACTCTATTCTACGAATCAAGCTCTTTCATTTGATACCCGTATTAGGGTAGTTGTGAAAAAATACATATGTAATCCGCCATTTTGTCGTGTCGGCCACCTTGGATTTTAATTTTTTTATAGTAAGCTTTATTCTACCAATCAAGCATTTTTATTTGATAGCTATATTGAGGTTATAGTGATGTAATATCTGTAGCTTAGAAGCAGTTGGGCTGAAGTCCATTTTTTAAGAAATGTGTTTTATTATTGTTGTTGTACCTCAAAGTCCACTTCTTAAAATTTAAAGGAGAGCAAAAATCTGCAAACCTTAAAATTTCGAAGTAAAGTTATGTCCTTTAAAATTAGGTGATAATAAAAAAATAATAAATTAAATAACAAAACACATCTCTCTAAAAATGGACTTCAGCCCATCTGCTTCTAAGGTACAGATATGTAATCCGCCATTTTGTATCGGCGGCCATCTTGGATTAACAATCATAAAGAATGTATTATATTGTATTGTCATCAAAATTAAGAGTGTATACGAAATTTCAGAGCGATTGGTCGTCAGAAAAGGGGGCAAATTCCAATTACTAAATTTGACCCAAATAGTATCAAATAACAAATAAATAAACAGGCCAAGTTCGTACATACTCCAAGTCAGCAGACAGATTAAGCAACTTATTTTGGTTGGTTTTTATCAGTTTATCTAAAACGGCACACTATAGGGTGTTAAGGATAATTTTGGACAAAATTAGATATCTCAGGAAGTAGATATTCGATTTTTGCACGAAAATGTAGTTGATGTAATTACCTATCCAAGAAAAATAGTCTCTAAAAAATCGTAAGTGCACTGTGGTTATATCTCATTAAAAACTAAAAGATTTAAGAAAAAAATGTCTTTTTATCATAACTTACTACCACTCCAGATATTTCTAAAAAAAATACCATCAGTAGCGTAGAAACAAGATTTGTATTTTTTTAAGAAAAAGTAGAACGCCACTGCTTTTCTTTGAATTAATATTATTTTTGAAATACTTATTTACTTTAGGGAAAGTTTGGTCTCCTGATATTTTTCCATATAACGAAAGGTTTTCGCTTAAAAATATCCATTTTGATGTATGGAAAAATCGCTAAAATCTGATATCGCATAAAAATAGAATGGGTATTTCAAAAAAAAATGTAAATTTGAAAAAGAAGCAGTAGCGTACTATTTTTTCTTAAAAAAATAATTCAATACAAATCTTGTTCAAACGCCACTGGTAAAAAAATAATAATAGTCTGTGTACCAGGGTATATGAAATGTAAGGAACCAAAAATACCTCAAATGCTGTTCTTTAGTCGCGTGAAAAATAAAAATAAAAACAAATACGATTAAACATTCCAACAGTTCTAGATAATAATTATTTTCCGGGAATAAAAAATAAACAACAAAATATTCTCTTGCAATTACCGGCTTTTTATTATTTCGAAAGAAACTTTCCTAATCACAGATGTAAACAAAAGTATTAATAATAACTGTTTTTGGAATTTGCATGAATAATTTTAAAGTGACCCATTTTTACTGTTTAAAAGGAATTCTCATGTGTAATAATAATAATTACCAATCTCTGTAAAAATTCGTATGTATTAAAACAAAGTATTTATTTTATCTTTAACCTCTTCCTATCCTTGCATATTCAAGGGGAAAGGAAGACCTCTGCAGGCAGCAGGTTCCACAATGTAAAATCTCTAGGGAGAAAAAACAAAGTGGAAAGCTCGGAGCCTGTTCATGTGGATTGTATCGTACCTACAAGCTAGACAATTTCTCGAAGCACAAACCGTGGAAGTATCAACAAAACAAACAAGATTTCTATTTTTTATTATTATTTTTTGCATGTAGAACATGTCCCTAATCTTTTAAATTAGATTCGGTATCACCCTGTATGTATCGGCCGATAAAATATCCGAAACTTATGATCATAGAGTAAATATACTAGAACTGAACAATCTATTCCAAACTAAAGGTTTATAACTATAGTGAGTTATACAGTGTGTCCAAATTTTGTAAGAAATATATTGGGATATTAAAAACGATAGGAGCGAGAAAGATGGTTACATGGGGAAAGTTTTGGGCGATGTAACCATAAATCTACGGCTGTATCTTGTTTGGTTTATAAGTTATTAAAAAATTAATTAAAATGTGCATTTTGAAAAAGCGGTGCGGTTTTTTAATTCAAATAATTTTTGAGATCTGTAAAAACATTATTAAGAAACATTTTTAAGAGTAAAGCATTTTTTGGTCACATTTTAATTTCAGCGCTTTGGTTTGAGGATACCGTCATCAATTTTTGTATTTATTATGGCGACCTTTGTGTTTTATTGCAAATTTTTAAATAAAATAATTAAAGGGCATGCCGGAACAACGTTCTAACGGACAGTCTGGTCTAAAGTTGAATTTCCATAATATCAAAGACAATTGTAGTGTCACTATAGACTAACCAGAACAATGCTAAATTTTTGGCATGAGTTTGGACGCTGGCTTAGCTGAATTTATGAAGCGGTAAATTATACGTACTGTTTAAGTGTGTACTCGATGGATACCTGCTTCATAAATTCCACAAAGTGAGCGTCCGAGCTGATGACCAAAAATTTAGCATTGTTTTGGGTGTCTATAATGAAACTAAAATTGTCTTTGAGGATAAATTATTTTTATACCCATACGCATAAGCCCCCACCATTTTACGCAAATCCCTCACAATTTTGTCCTTGTGGGGATGTCAAAGCGGTTACACACGACTTTATATCCGCGTAACAACGTTCTACATATGTGCCCCCGCAAAAAACTCCCATTTATTTCATTAAAGTGGGCCAATATCCTTGTAAAGTCAAAAGCAGGAGCTCGATAAAAGGGAGGGCTGTGGGAGGCTTAGCCTCCCCCCAAACAGCGATTAACCACACCAGTTTGGCAATTAGACCTCACAAAATAAATACCCTTAAATCATGTTCATTTTTTAAAAAGCCTAAAAGTTGTTTAAAACCCTACTGTCCTTTCTCTAACCACGTCACAATAAAAGACCTTTAACCCATTACACGTATAACAAGGTCGTAAGAGACTTGTTTCCGTGTAAAAACGTTGTAAGAGACATGTATTTAAAACGTTGGTTTATGTTTTTTTTTCTTACCTTCAGAACTTCTCATTAATGGTTCATAATAAGATGTTTTGTATTCTAAATACATTAAAATACCCATAGGTAAGCAACCCATTTTTTTTAGTTGAAAGAAAAATATAAAAATTGTTTTTTTCGTTTTTCTTAAAACTAAACTTTTGGCGGTTAAAATGTTATTACATCTTATACGCATTAAAAAGTCAACCCTAAATAAACACTTAATTGCCAATAAATTTTACATGCAGGCGAATTGCCGGCAAGCATACAAAAATGGCGGCATACCAATCCTGATTAAATAAAGCACGCGTTTTTGTTGCAGGCAAATAAATATTGGATTTTTGAAGGCAAACCTTCAACGCATATTCATACTTTTTAAACCATATTATTAACATTGGTATTTAACTAACATTAAAGCAATTTTTTGATCTGTTTTATTTATAAATAATGGCAGCTAAACAACATTATTTTATGTTTTTTACATAATTTAAAGGAAATGGCCTTTTATAACATTTTGTTGTTAAAAATCATGCAAATAAAAATTAGATCAAACAAAATGTTTATTATGTATTTTGGAGCGAATAAAAATAAAATGATGGTAAAATTAGCTACGTTAATTTCGACCGAAGGTGACCGCTTTGTGCATTTGTTTTCTACGTGGTTTTCTAGCTTTTTAGTTTCTTTTTTAAAGAAAAGAGTATTTTAATAGACATAATTAAATGTATTCATTACCTAATAAGTGTTTGTTGTGTGATGGCTAGTCGAGAAGGCAAGATATTCAAGTAGACTGTTAGGAGCTGTAAACATTTTGTTTAAAACTTTATTAAAAGTTTTAAAGACGTGTTAATAAAAAATATTATATATATTTAATAGTTTTTTGACATACCGATAGATGGCGTAATGGACAATAAACTACAACGTATCTGCAATATCTTCCCTTTTTATCGTCTAAACCGTACCCATTAGACAAAAATAATTCGAGAGCGGTCTGCGGTAGGTGATCTCTCTTAGCTTTGAATGAAATATCTTCGGCTAGTGTAAAAATCTGCATCTCCAAGTTGGACAGTGTTCCGAGAGATGGTACTTTGCATTGCAAGGAAATTGCATGCAGTAAGAGTGTTTTCCTATTTTAATTTTCAAATAAAATATCGCATTATTTTAGCTTTTAAAAAAAAGTATATGCGCCAATTTTCTTCAATAATACGTCAGCTTGCTGCTTTGGAGTATCTGCATTTGCCCACTTTCGTGTATTTTTGTTATCTTTTTACCAATAACTTATTAATGATGGATGCCATCATCTTAAACGCGTTTTTTGCCAATAACTTATTAATGACGGATGCCATCACATTATCTGCAACACGTGGCCCAATAACGGCCAATTGCCCACTTTCGCGTCTCTTTGATACCTATTTGCCAATGCCTTGCCATTAAAGAGTGTTGGCAATGCCAGTAAATTAAATGTACAACGCCGGCAAAAAATGTTATATGGGTTTGTATTCTTATTACTAAACTACTTGCATATGGAAGTTTTAAAAAAGCCAAACAAAAGGTATTAAAAAAAGTAACAAAATTAAAATACAAACGTTAAAAAATGTGTAATAAGTATATGTTTTCACAGATTATAATGTAAAAATTTAGTTTTTGAATGGCGTGCGTGCCAATTTACAGACACGATGAATTTAGATTTTGTATGTTATGTTATATGTTATGGGTAATAAAATTTTTAAAAAATGTTTTTTCAGCACATATACCTATTTTGGTAGAAAGTTTACAACTTAATAATAATATTAAATATTTGAATGTGCAAATGCACACAAAGTAAATATCCATCGTTGTTGAGGTACATAACTTTATAAAAGTTAGAAATAAGCTTGCATTAACTCTTGAATCACAAATTATCAGAATACCCAGATGCGAAACGAAGCGTGTTCGTTGAAATCTCTCACCACTATCGTCCCTCCCACTGCGTGGTGGATATACACCCACGATTTAGTACGTGACCTAATGCTCATCTAGGTGTCAGTTAGTCCCATACTTTTGTTGATATAGAACGTGAGCATAAGTTAGTTAATTGTGTTTAGTTGATTGTGAACTTTTATGTTTTTTATTATTAAAGTGTTAGTATATGTAAATGTGTATGTTAAATTTTTTTACCGTTTAATATGGGATATAAATGTGTATATTTATTCTGTTCCTCCATCACCGGGAGCGGATCACTTTTAGATTTCCAAAGGACCACTATTATTTTAAGACTATTTAACATAAATACAAAGCTTTTACAAATTACTTAGATATGTTACTAAAATTATTGATATTAATCAGTATGTGCCCAAACAGAGAAAAATATTTTTTATTTATAGCCGCACTGCCGTTTAAAAGGCTATATTTCAAATTTAAAAAATAAGGTGTTTTTCAGTATTAAAAAAAATCAATTAGGTTTGGGTATTACTAAGGCAACATCTGCATTGCTTTAAAAGATTGCGTCAGGGTTTATTTAGAAACTTGTGTTACTCGGCTTTCAATTATTCTGTTTCAATCCCAAGTTACACAAAACTTTTTAATACACAATTAACCTAAAAAACGGAATACCATTAATTAATTTAATAAGCAGTTTTTAGGCAAGGTTTTTTTTTAAATGGCTTTTTGTTAAACATTCTAAACCCCCATTAGTTTAATCGTTTTTAAAAATGTTTTGTGCAACCAGGTATAGACATTTTATTTCAGGTTGATCCAAACGTGACATCTACTAACAATATTTTACCGTTCAAACAATGGGTAAAATTTTTAGTTTGTAAATTCCCAATTTGTGTATTATTCTTTTGTTCCGTTTTCCACACATAAAAAAGCTGCATAATTAGTTACTATAAAAGTCTATCTCTCCTTAGCGCCTTGGTGCGGTTTAACCTTTACAAATTTAAAATATTACGATCCATACATTGGTGCAGATGTTCCATTTATTCTTTCTCAAGGTCATAGAAACAAGTAAGCGTTATTTGCCGCACTTTCGCATCTGTATATTCTGATAATTTGTGCTTGAATCATGGGTCATTATTAGTAATCAAATGTCAATTGTTTCTACAGCTAATGGCATCCGCAGTTATGGCCAACTCGGGCAAAAGTGTATTTTTTACGACTTTTAACCAAAAAGTTTAAAAATCCTCTAAAGTGTTATGCATCATAAAAAAATGTTCTTTAAAAATATACCAAAAAACAAAGTGGTTGCCATAAGAAAAACAAAAGTTCATAATAGTGTCTTAAAACTGAAAAGTTAAAATTAAAATCTGAACAAAGAAATGTTTTGTTTATGCAAATTTCAAAAATTATTTGAAAAAAACCTACAACACTTTCAAAAATGCATGTTATTCAATCTTTTTTAAATATCCTTAAAACCAAACAAGATACAGCACTCATTAAAACTGCATTAGATTAACAGTTGAATGGTCCACAGCTTTCCCCATTTGACCATCTTTCTATCTCTTATAGTTTTCGATATATTCCCTACCAATTTCGACCAGGTGTGGGTGTGGACGAATTTCTTAGACAAGCCATAACTCCTAGAATATTAGCCATATCAAAACAAGATCTGATATAGGTAAACGGTATGGAATAAGGAGAATTTTTACATATTTTTTACTTCGCAGTCACCTCCGGTTTAACCGGAAGTAGGCGGCCATGATTGGACGCAAATTGATCTAGTGAGCCTAGGTGATGTTAAAAAAATACAGTCTCAGAGTTTTGGTGACTAATATAAAATATATAATGAAACAATTTGGCAAATTGGCATTTTCATGTCAAACTTTTATTTTTCAAACAGCAACCCTTTTTAGACAAAAACCTTTCGAATAAAGGATTTTTTGAATCTAACGATACCAATGTATTTGTGATGATATTAAAAACTAAGTCATAAATAAAAAACTATGACCACCTAGACAGGGCCGTATTAACTGTTTGAGGCGCCCTAGGCTAAAATTCCCGGAGCGCCTATTTTCCAGCAAAAAAAAAAGGTCCTTTCTTTCGCAGCGCCTATCTAATTTGAGTACCAGGCGCCTTACTATTTCACCACCCGAAATAAAATTTGATGACCAAAAAAAAAAGGTCATTCTCTCCCTTTCGCGCCTATTTTATTCCAAAGCACCTTATTTAATTTAATTAAGAAATTAGTCACCAAAACCCCCATCCGACCTAAACTTTTTAAAAATATCCCCTGTCTAGCGCCTATTACTCCCCTGTCTGGCGCCGTAGGCTGTAGCCTAGTCAGCCTAATGGTTAATACGGCACTGGTCCTAGATGCAATACTACAAATGGCTCTCAAGAAATTAAGTAGGCGGAGAAACTTTTAAAAATGGTAAAGCAAAGGTCGGTCTATATAAGGTCACGACATTCGGCCATATTGCTTTGACGTGTTATGACGTCACATCTCCCATTTTTCGGCCATGTTGGTCAGTGCCGGAGATATACAGTTTATTGTATTAGTAGAGAACAACCGTTTACACAACAGTTTTTAATTATTATTAAGTTGTAAATTCTTTTACTTTAAATAAAAAACATTTGGAATTACATCTTTTCAACAAATATCACTACCAAAACAATGCAAAATGAAATGCGGAAATTCTAGACGCCACTGGATTGATCATCAGCTTTGATTTTACCCAGTCTTGCCAACTTTTCTCCGTGGAGTGCCCTTCCTTGCGTCTCCGACCTCGAACCGCCTAAAAGTTGAGGATATGTCGCAGCCTTATAAATATAAACTAACCTTGATGGTAGAGTTACTATTTAAAAATTGTCTCAGGAAGCCAAACATTTTTAAAATAAACAGGGTGTTTTATTTAAAAATTTAAAATTTGAGTCACTTCCGGTGTAACCGGAAGTAACTAAAAAGTAAAAAAATATGCGTTTTTCTTACCATTTACCCTTACCAAATCTTATTTTGATATATCGAATAATCGAAGTTATGGTTTGTCTATATAGATTCGAAGACACCCAGGTATGGTGGGTACCTAGGTACATAGTATGTGCTAACAAACACCCATAATCCATGTTTTTATTTGCATCAATTAAGTATGGTCTTTATTTTATCTCTTAACACCTCTCCCGAATCAGTGATTTAATTATGTGATAATGCGGTGCTTAGTAGCTGCTATCGGCGACTTAATTTTTTAAGTGTTTGAGTTTTATCTCAATTTCTAAAACCTCGATTAGGCACCAGTACGTTGTTTGATTTTCGGTAATCATGTTTCGTTTTTTACGTGTTTTCCGGAATTTTTTGTTGTTTTTTCGAGGGTGTGAGATCTGGTACAAGGTAGTAGTGGTGTGCCTCAAAAGAGGCAACGTCTAGTATAAAGGTTGTTTTTGGAAAATATGCAATCGGACTATTTTATACAAAGGCGCCGCTATCCTTACAGCGACGCGCCGATACACTATGGGATAGAAATCCATTATTTTGGCCAAAAGCAACTTTGAAATTTTAATGGCTCAGTGCTGTGTATTTCAAAGTAGATACTCTAAACTACATGTACGCAAAATTATAAAAGGATATGACGACTTCTATTGGGGTAATAAAAACTTGAAATGTATTTTAAGTAAACATAAATATACAACATTTAATCTACTTAGTTTATTATTAGCCTTGTTTACTAAAAAAAGTAAAAGAGTTTAAATAATAAGAGCTATTGTTGTTGTTTCCGATGCAGTCTCGCGAAGTCTCGCTACTTTTGTCAAAGATTTTTTTTACCTTTTTCTTTTATCAGTTTTTGTACCTTACAATTGCCTTCCTACTTTTTGCTACTTCTGGAGTGTAAGGACAGATACAAGATTTTTTTATAATTTACAAGGTTTTCCATTTTAAAATTTAATATGTTTTGTCCTACACTGTATATTCCTAAAAGATAAAAGCATTCTGATGAAAGATATGGATTCTACAGAATCTACCCAACAAAACAGTGTTTTTTATTTATTTTATACGTTAAAAAATAAAAAAAGTTGGAAGATGTATCTCTATTACGCTTCTAAGAATAATTTAAAATTATTTTTCAGATTTGGATGGTCATATTTCCGAAACTAATTGAGATAGACACATCAAATGTAGTATTTTTTTAAAGCATTTTAAAAGATTTTTGGTGGTGATATAATATTCAGGGTATTCCATTTAAAAAATCATACCTATTGGTCGTACCCTGTATATCATATGAGATAATAATCATCGGATTACTGATTAGAATACTACCGAATTAACCAAACAAGCTGACATTTTAGTTTATTTTTGTACAATAAAAATAATAATGTTAAGGGGGTGTAAATTTATAATAACATATAATAAGTTTTAGGTTTCCAAAAAGCATTTGTAATAATTTATAATATTTTTCCAGTAAAAAGCACCTCATTTTAAGTTAGATTGGTAAGTTTCAGAATTTTGACCAAAAAAATAATTTCTATCCCATAGTAGGCGATGACCAGCTGCATCAACCGGCATGATCATAAAAAGAAATATAGCAAAGGCGGCCGCGAAGACAAGCATGCCGATTTATTTGCTTTAAACTTTTTTGTGATTTTTTTTTTTCTTATCAAAGAGCACCGAATTTACATTTTTAAACTGTTCCTTCTATACATTGATTAATGTTAATAAAGATTTAAAAAAAAAAACTAAAAAATGATGAAGGTAGCCAAATATGGAGTAGGTACCCGATTATGGAATACTATAAAAACCATTAAAAGTTAAACTTATTTAACAAGAAACTCTTTGGAAACATAGAAAGCAACAAAAAATAATTTTAAAAAAATCCTGAATCCCAGGCATTGAACTCTGGATCAACACAATATTGTGTCAGAGTCCTAACGCTGTGGGTACCTTAAGCGAGGTGCGACACGGGACTTTAATACGAGGGGGTGGAAATACCTCCACGGGCAGCAGATTGTTCATCTGAGGATAAAGAACGAACAAGGTAGGACTGTTCGGGCCTGTCCAGTTGGACAGTGGAGGAACTATAATGGATAATTTCTCAGAGCAGAAGCTAAATAAGTATTATATATATAAAAGCGATAAATCCCCACAGGCCGACGATGAGCGAGAAAAAAAAAAAAAAGAAGCCACGACCACATGTGAAAATAGTAAATAGCACACTGTTTTCATGCATAGAAAATGCCTTATATCACACTAGTGTTGCAAAGTACTTTACAACACTAGTGTTGCAAAAATATAATATAAGCTGTCATCGCTGTCATTGTTATTTAAAATAAATTTGGAGTTATCAGGCTGTTAATGGGATTTACATTGAAAAAGCCATGCAATATTTTTTTTAATGAGGACCTTTTTAATTCTTAAATGATAAAGAACGACTAGGTAGGTGATTTTTGATATAAAAATATTGTTAAACAGTATAATATATCGCAGTAAGGAAAAGTATATATCACCCTAGTGATGCAAAGTTTTCAATTGTTTTCTTATTTTTTCCGTGAAGACAAACAACTTTTATTGTTTTTTGGTGAATAACTTGTGGTCGTAGGAAAAATAGTGTACATTACTTGTGTGAAAATCACTTTCTTACACGCGTGGGTTTGTCGCACTCGGCTGACGCCTCGTGCAACAATATTCCCACTCGTGTGAAATAAGTCATTTCCACCCTTGTAATGTAATATACTATTTAAACTTACACTTACAAGTAAAATACTATATTGTGTAACGTGTAGGAAAAGCGATATATTTCCAGACGATGGTGGAGTTTGTTGTTGTCCAGCATTCGCCCAGAGTCCGGAATATGCTGTTTCTATGAGGAAGCTGCACATATTATTTTTACTCCGAACAAAATTTATCTCTCGTTCGTTATACAATAAAATAATATTTTTTAGTTTAATAAATATAAACATTTTAATACTTTAATCTGGGTACATTACGTTACTTAGGAATCATATTGCCTTGTTTGTTGATTGATTTTGACAAACGTCATCAATGCATATTGAAAGCATAGAAGGATAGGAGAAAAGGTAAGCGTCCGGAAAAATAGTCCTGGCCACGGCCAGAAACGTACGTTGCCTAGCAAACGCCTCTCTACCTATATAGAAATAATGCATTTTAAAGGTATAAAAACACAGGGTGTTCATTTAAAAACTTTCCACTCAAGTTATCTTCGGAAACGAGACAGATTTGAGAAAATCGCCGAAACACGTCAAGATATTTATTGAGGGGGGAACGTTTTTACAAAAAATTGGACGGCGCCCCTTTAACCCCTTAACCACCAGGGCCACCACCCCAAAATTCTTAAATGAGAAGGCGGGTCGAGTGATACATCATTTTAAAGCTCTGACAGTACTTATAACCCTAGAATATGAAGTCAATATCTTCACCTATTACAAAATGGCGGTACTTTAAAAATTACCTAAATACCTGATTTGGATGGCCATATTTCGAAACTAATAAAGTTAGATGTACCTAATGTGGTGTTTTCTTAAAGCTGCATTTAAAGGTCTTTTTAATGGTGATACTGGTAGTAATATACAGGGTTCTTAGATAGAAAAAGTACATGTTCTTTTATTTGTACCCTGTATATTAATACCAGTATCTCTACGTAAAAGACCTTTAAATGAGCTTTTAAAAAAGAAAGAACACCACACATTAGGTACATCTGGCTTTGTTGGATTTCGAAATATGACTGCATCCAAATCAGGTCGATCTGGAGCCGGTCAAGACCGCCGCCATGGGTGGGCATATTGACTTCATATTCTTGAGGTTATAAAGTACTCGTCAGGAGCTTTAAGATGATGTATCACTATGCATAGAAAATGCCTTATATCACACTAGTGTTGCAAAGTACTTTACAGCACTAGTGTTGCAAAGTATAATATGAAGCTGTCATCGCTGTCATTGTTATTTAAAATAAATTTGGAGTTACCAGGCTGTTAACTGAGTTACATTGAAAAAGCCATGCAATATTTTTTAAATGAGGACCTTTTTAATTCTAAAATGATAAAAAGCTACTAGGTAGGTGATTTTTGATATAAACATATTTTTTAAACAGTATAATATATCGCAGTAAGGAAAAGTGTATATCACCCTAGTGATGCAAAGTTTTCAATTGTTTTCTTATTTTTTTCTGTGAAGACAAACAACTTTTATTTGTTTTGGTAAATAACTTGTAGTCGTAGGAAAGAAATGAGTGTACGATACTCAATGTGAAAATCATTTTCTGCTTACACTCGTGGGTTTGTCACTCGGCTGCCTCTCCGGGTAACAATACATCATTTCCACTAATTGATTGGTCATTTTCCACACTTATTGATGTGATAATAGCCTAAAGTAATATCTAAAATTATACTTTTTAAAGGCCATATATCACTGAATATTTTTAAGTTTAACTCCTGAAGAAATTAACAATAAAGTATGTTTGTCATAAACTCAACTAATAATTTTTTGCTTTTCATAAAAAATTTAAAATTCATGTTTTATAACATTGTAGGTGTATCGCCAGAACGGACAATCCATGTATTTTTTTTTATATAGGTACTTCATGGCTTCTGCTCTGAAGAATTGTCCAGTATAGTTCCTCCATACGGATCCCAACAGAGAAACTTGTGTTTCCGCACGTATGCATCCTATACGGTGCAAGGGACCACCACCACCGGTGGAGCTTATTATCTCAAGATCTCTGACGTCAGAGCAATTATTTAGGAATCTTGCGCAACCTCCATATTTAGGTACTGCGCATGCGTCATGTGCAAGTGGCGTGGCCACGGCCTGTCACCTGTCAAATGTCATCTGCCAAATGTCACCTGTCAAATGTCAATAGGAATTCCTTTAGTATCACTGATGAAGAATCATTGTCTACCACATTCAAACAGACGTAAGATAATAATATTCGTGCAAAGCAGGTAACTTTTCTTAAAATAGAGGCCCGCGCACTTATGAAACATGCTAATTATATAAATGTACGATTAACGTGACCACCAGTAAGCATCATGCAAGCATGACTTGAAATACCGCCGGGGTTCGTTGTTCATGCTTTCTTAAAAGCATTTTTCGGTGGTGAAGGTAAAAAATATAATCAGGAAAAATACAGTCTGTAAAAAATACAATTAACGACTTACAACTATTTATAAATAATAAAATAGTTAACTTTTGTATATTTCCTGTAAATTAACCCCTAAAAATAAGACTTAAGGGTATTTTTAAAAATATTTTATAAAAGGGTATCATGAAAGATCGTTATCGGCCGGGGCACTCGAAGGTACTTTTACGCTATTTGCGCAAACCTTACTATAATGGTTTAGCCAGAAAATGAGTTTTAGGGTCTGCGCATGTTGCCAATGTGGCTTAAACAGTTTTTAACGTATATTTCGGTTTCTAGTAGATCGATTTTAGTTGTTCTTTTTGCTAATAATTTAATTTTTATAAATCTACAAATATTAATACTAAAATTTTTAATAATTATGTTATTTGAGTGTAAATAGGGCCTTAACAGTTTTAACGTATATCTTGGCTTCTAGTGGTTTGATTTTAGTCATTCTTTTTTAAACAATTATTTTTAATAAATATATTAACACTAATTTTAAATAAATATGTTATTTGAGAGTAAATAGGGCCTTAACAGTTTTTAACGTATATTTCGGTTTCTAGTAGATCGATTTTAGTTGTTCTTTTTGCTAATAATTTAATTTTTATAAATCTACAAATATTAATACTAAAATTTTTAATAATTATGTTATTTGAGTGTAAATAGGGCCTTAACAGTTTTTAACGTATATCTTGGCTTCTAGTGGTTTGATTTTAGTCATTCTTTTTTAAACAATTATTTTTAATAAATATATTAACACTAATTTTTAAATAAATATGTTATTTGAGAGTAAATAGGGCCTTAACAGTTTTTAACGTATATTTCGGTTTCTAGTAGATCGATTTTAGTTGTTCTTTTGCTAATAATTTAATTTTTATAAATCTACAAATATTAATACTAAAATTTTTAATAATTATGTTATTTGAGTGTAAATAGGGCCTTAACAGTTTTTAACGTATATCTTGGCTTCTAGTGGTTTGATTTTAGTCATTCTTTTTTAAACAATTATTTTTAATAAATATATTAACACTAATTTTTTAAATAAATATGTTATTTGAGAGTAAAAAGGGCCTTAACAGTTTTTAACGTATATTTCGGTTTCTAGTAGATCGATTTTAGTTGTTCTTTTTGCTAATAATTTAATTTTTATAAATCTACAAATATTAATACTAAAATTTTTAATAATTATGTTATTTGAGTGTAAATAGGGCCTTAACAGTTTTTAACGTATATCTTGGTTTCTAGTGGTTTGATTTTAGTCATTCTTTTTTAAACAATTATTTTTATTAAATATATTAACACTAATTTTTAAATAAATATGTTATTTGAGAGTAAATAGGGCCTTAACAGTTTTTACGTATATCTTGGCTTCTAGTAGACCGATTTTAGTTGTTCTTTTTGCTAATAATTTAATTTTTATAAATCTACAAATATTAATACTAAAATTTTTAATAATTATGTTATTTGAATGTAAATAGGACATTAACAGTTTTTACGTATATCTTGGCTTCTAGTGGTTTGATTTTAGTCATTCTTTTTTAAACAATTATTTTTAATAAATATATCAACACTAATTTTTTAAATAAATATGTTATTTGAGAGTAAATAGGGCCTTAACAGTTTTTAACGTATATTTCGGCTTCTAGTAGACCGATTTTAGTTGTTCTTTTTGCTAATAATTTAATTTTTTATAAATCTACAAATATTAATACTAAAATTTTTAATAATTATGTTATTTGAGTGTAAATAGGGCCTTAACAGTTTTAACGTATATCTTGGCTTCTAGTGGTTTGATTTTAGTCATTCTTTTTTTAAAATAATTATTTTAAATAAATATATTAACACTAATTTTTAAATAAATATGTTATTTGAGTGTAAATAGGGCCTTAACAGTTTTTAACGTATATTAGAAATACAGGGCTGTTTTTGGAAATACAGGGCTGTTTTTAGAAATACAGGGCTGTTTTTAGAAATACAGGGCTGTTTTTGAAAATACAGGGCTGTTTTTTAGAAATACAGGGCTGTTTTTAGAAAATACAGGGCTGTTTTTTGGAAATACAGGGCTGTTTTTGGAAATACAGGGCTGTTTTTAGAAATACAGGGCTGTTTTTAGAAATACAGGGCTGTTTTTAGAAATACAGGGGCTGTATTTCCAAATACAGGGCTGTTTTTGGAAATGTGGGGCTGTTTTTCAAAATCAACTCGTTTGGTAGTAAATGGATTAGCCATTCTTGACTGCATCGCTCGTAATCCTCACGGCAACTTTACTTGAAGACGACGGTTTTACTTCGTTGATGCCTAGGAGCACGTAGAGGTCTCGCACTAGATACAATCAGACATTGGCAGGATGGATTTAATGACTTGCTAAGCCAAGCATCAATGTTTCACTCTGAATGTCTACGAGAGACTGACCAAGTCTCATTCAATGTGTACTTAGCTACAGCGGACGCCATGCCTGAAATTACAATCGTGACACCAGGTCAAAAGTCTAAACATGAACAGCGCTGAATTAGATATGTACAGCAAATATAAACGTAGCTGAACAGCCTGTATTTTGAAAGTAGTACAGCCCTGTATGACCGCTAATATTACAGCCCTGTATTTTCAAGTGGACGGCACCGTTTTTTTTTGAGTTGCGGCACCGCATTTTCGAATACGGCGACCGTTTTTTGTAATATTACGGCACCGTATTTCTAATAGTACAGCACCGTATTTCTAGAAATATACGGCACACGTTTTTAGTATACGGCACCGCTTTAAAATACGGCATTCACGTCACTTGAGGCCGGATATGTTAGAATTAACACGGCACCGTTATGGAATTAAGGTTACGTGTGTTCTGACGCGTGCGTTAGAACGCACGGCAACCGCTTATTTCCATAATAACAGGCACCGTTTTTAAAACACGGCACCGTATTTCTAAAATACGGTGCCGTATTTTAAAAAACGGTGCCGTATTTTAAAAAACGGTGCCGTATTTTAAAAAACGGTGCCGTATTTTAAAAACGGTGCCGTATTTTAAAACGGTGCCGTATTTTGAAAACGGTGCCGTATTTCTAAAAAACGGTGCCGTATTTTAAAAAACGGTGCCGTATTTCTAAAAAACGGTGCCGTATTTTAAAAAACGGTGCCGTATTTTAAAAAACAGTGCCGTATTTTAAAAACGGTGCCGTATTTGAAAATACAGGGCTGTATTTTCAAAATACAGGGCTGTTCAGCTGTTTATTTTGCTGTTCATATTTAATTACCTGTTCATGTTTAGACTTTTGAGCTGGCGTCATAATTGTAAATACATATATTAGATAAGTCCAGAGAGACTTGGTCAGTCTCTCGTAGACATTCAAAGTGAAACATTGTGCTTAGCTTAAAAATCATTAAATCTATCCTAAAATGTCTGTTGTATCTAATACAGATTTCTACATACTCCTAAACATCAACGAAGTAAAACCTTTGTCTTCAAGTAAAGTTGCCGAGGATTACGAGCGATGCAATCAAGAATGGTATCATTTACCACTAAACAGAAGTTGATTTTGAAAAACAGCCCTGTATTTCCAAAAACAGCCCTGTATTTGGAAATACAGCCCTGTATTTCTAAAAACAGCCCTGTATTTCTAAAAACAGCCCTGTATTTCTAAAAACAGCCCTGTATTTTCAAAAACAGCCCTGTATTTCTAAAAACAGCCCTGTATTTTCAAAAACAGCCCTGTATTTCTAAAAACAGCCCTGTATTTCTAAAAAACAGCCCTGTATTTCTAAAAAACAGCCCTGTATTTCTAAATACTACGTTAAAAACTGTTAAGGCCCTATTTACACTCAAATAACATATTTATTTAAAAATTAGTGTTAATATATTTATTTAAAATAATTATTTAAAAAAGAATGACTAAAATCAAACCACTAGAAGCCAAGATATACGTTAAAACTGTTAAGGCCCTATTTACACTCAAATAACATAATTATTAAAAATTTTAGTATTAATATTTGTAGATTTATAAAAAATTAAATTATTAGCAAAAGAACAACTAAAATCGGTCTACTAGAAGCCGAAATATACGTTAAAAACTGTTAAGGCCCTATTTACTCTCAAATAACATATTTATTTAAAAAATTAGTGTTGATATATTTATTAAAAATAATTGTTTAAAAAGAATGACTAAAATCAAACCACTAGAAGCCAAGATATACGTAAAAAACTGTTAATGTCCTATTTACATTCAAATAACATAATTATTAAAAATTTTAGTATTAATATTTGTAGATTTATAAAAATTAAAATTATTAGCAAAAAGAACAACTAAAATCGGTCTACTAGAAGCCAAGATATACGTAAAAACTGTTAAGGCCCTATTTACTCTCAAATAACATATTTATTTAAAAATTAGTGTTAATATATTTAATAAAAATAATTGTTTAAAAAAGAATGACTAAAATCAAACCACTAGAAACCAAGATATACGTTAAAAACTGTTAAGGCCCTATTTACACTCAAATAACATAATTATTAAAAATTTTAGTATTAATATTTGTAGATTTATAAAAATTAAATTATTAGCAAAAAGAACAACTAAAATCGATCTACTAGAAACCGAAATATACGTAAAAAACTGTTAAGGCCCTTTTTACTCTCAAATAACATATTTATTTAAAAATTAGTGTTAATATATTTATTAAAAATAATTGTTTAAAAAAAGAATGACTAAAATCAAACCACTAGAAGCCAAGATATACGTTAAAAACTGTTAAGGCCCTATTTACACTCAAATAACATAATTATTAAAAATTTTAGTATTAATATTTGTAGATTTATAAAAATTAAATTATTAGCAAAAAGAACAACTAAAATCGATCTACTAGAAACCGAAATATACGTTAAAACTGTTAAGGCCCTTTTTACTCTCAAATAACATATTTATTTAAAAATTAGTGTTAATATATTTATTAAAAATAATTGTTTAAAAAAAGAATGACTAAAATCAAACCACTAGAAGCCAAGATATACGTTAAAAACTGTTAAGGCCCTATTTACACTCAAATAACATAATTATT
Source organism: Listronotus bonariensis (assembly GCA_014170235.1). Lineage (NCBI taxonomy): Eukaryota > Metazoa > Arthropoda > Insecta > Coleoptera > Curculionidae > Listronotus > Listronotus bonariensis. Next base: position 47,608 of record JACEGR010000417.1, read on the forward strand.
AAAAATTTTAGTATTAATATTTGTAGATTTATAAAAATTAAATTATTAGCAAAAGAACAACTAAAATCGATCTACTAGAAACCGAAATATACGTTAAAAACTGTTTAAGCCACATTGGCAACATGCGCAGACCCTAAAACTCATTTTCTGGCTAAACCATTATAGTTAAGGTTTGCGCAAATAGCGTAAAAAGTACCTTCGGTACCCCGGCTGATAACGATCTTTCATGATACCCTTTTATAAAATATTTTTAAAAAATACCCTTAAGTCTTATTTTAGGGGTTAATTTTAGGAAATATTTGTTAATTGTATTTTTACAGACTGTATTTTTCTTGATTATATTTTTACCTTCACCATTTTGTCAATATTTTTACAATACTCATAAAAAGTTTGAGGTTGTGTCAACAACTAAGATTAACAGGTTAATACCCTTGTGGGGCCCCGGATAATAGGACAGCGAAAGAACCAAAGGGCGGAGCCTAAGCGTCGGTCGAGGCGCGACGTCATATTTCTGAGGTTAGATTCCTATTGACATTTGACAGGTGACATTTGACATTTTGGCAAGTGGCATTTGACGATGACAGGTGACAGAATAATGGTCACGCCCTTGCACATGACGCATGCGCAGTACCTAAATATGGAGTTGCGCAAGATTCCTAAATAATTGCTCTGACGTCAGAGATAAAAAACAATAAAAATTTTATTTTATTGGTTTACAACTACAGTAACCAAAGTTACTAGGTATTCATTATCAATTTATAGTGCCCAAAGTATAGGTCACCTGGAAGTGGGTTCGGTTTTTGATCTCATATGTCAGTCCGTCAGTCAGTCGGTGGAAAATTGGCGACTTTTTTGGACCTTCTTATCTTTATAACCGTTTGAGCTAGCTTCATGAAATTTGGGCATCTAGTTGTCCTTATGGATATAAATAAACACGTAGTTTCGTGTTACACGTTAAATCAATTTTGGGTTATGGAGGGGTCAAAGTGGCTACTTGGCTTGACACGCCGCCGTAGAAAAAAGTATTTTTCTGAAACAAGTTCTAAAATTAAACAAAGTGTCTTTGTCAGATATAGGAAAAATCGCAACTCCATACCCATTTTACATTAACGCTTTTTTTTACAGACCAATAGCTATTCGTGAAAAAAGAGCTATCAACGACGATGATTGCAGCCAGCCATTAAAACCTCCATGGATGATCTTACTCAGGAAGAATTCGTGGCCAAAACTTACTGCTTCCTGCAGATATGATCACCTTGCAAGACCTCCCAGTGATTCTCCCTTAGGGGTGGATTTTTCAAGTTGATGTCAAACACATTGAAAGCGTAGATAATACGGTAGACATTCCCCCGTAAAAGTTAATAATATGTCTACTATTTACTTGGTTTTATTACCATGTGCCATTTCTCGAAATCGAATCTGCCCCAGCAAACACTATTTGCCGGCAATGTACATTTTCATATTGGCATTGATGGTAAAGCATTGGCAATGGTGGCAATAATATGCCAACATCTAATACGCATTAAAAAGTTAACCTAAATAAACACTCAATTCAATAGAATTTTACATGCAGGATTGCCGGCAAGCATACAAAAATGGCGCCATACCAATCCTGATTAAATAAAGCACGCGTTTTTGTTGCTAGGCAAATAAATATTGGATTTTTGAAGGCAAACCTTCAACGCATATTCATACTTTTTAAACCATATTATTAACATTGGTATTTAACTAACATTAAACCAATTTTTTGATCTGTTTTATTTATAATGGCAGCTAAACAACATTATTTTATGTTTTTACATAACTTTAAAGGAAATGGCATTTTCATAACATTTTATTGTTAAAAATCATACAAATAAAAATTAGGTCAAACAAAATGTTTATTATGTATTTTGGAGCGAATAAAAATAAAATTATGGTAAAATTAGCTACGTTAATTTCGACCGAAGGTGACCGCTTTGTGCATTTGTTTTCTACGTGGTTTTCCAGCTTTTACTTTCTTTTAGAAAACAGTTTTTTAATAGACATAGTTAAATGTATTCATTACCTAATAAGTGTGTGTAGTGTGATTAATTGGTGATGGCTAGTCGAGAAGGCAAGCTATTCAAGTAGACTGTTAGGAACTGTAAACATTTTGTTTAAAACTTTATTAAAAGTTTTAAAGACGTGTTAATAAAAATATTATATATATTTAATAGTTTTTTTTGACATACCGATAGATGGCGTAATAGACAATAAGCTACTACGTTTCTGCAATATCTTCTGCTTTTTATCATCTAAACCGTACCCATTAGACAAAAATAATTCGAGAGCGGTCTGCGGTAGGTGATCTCACTTAGCTTTGAAAGAAATATCTTCGGCTAGTGTAAAAATCTGCATCTCCAAGTTGGACAGTGTTCCTGAGAGATGGTACTTTGCATTGCAAGGAAATTACATGCAGTAAGGAGTTTTTCCTATTTTAATTTTCAAATAAAATATCGCATCATTTGAGCTTTTAAAAAAGTATATACGACAAATTTCGTCAATAAGACGTCAGCTTGCTGCTTGGGAGTATCTGCATTTGCCCACAGTCGTGTCTTTTGTTATCTTCTTTGCCAATAACTTATTAATGATGGATGCCCTCATCTAAAACGCATTTTTTTGCCAATATCTTATTAATGACGGATGCCATCACTTTATCTGCAACACGTGGCCTAATAACGGCCAATTGCCCACTTTCGCGTCTTTTTGATACCTTCTTGCCAATGCCTTACCATTAAACAGTGTTGGCAATGCCAGTAAATTAAATGTACAACGCCGGCAAAAAATGTTATATAGGCACCGTCCCGTATTTTTTTACCAACCCTGTATACTCCGGTCTGTACTAATTACTGTATAATTTTCAGCAATTTATGAGTCACCTTCTAGTACAAATACACTTTAAAGATGACAGACTTGTTTTCAACGACATATCGCCCAACAGAGGACCCATCTTGGGACAGCAGACCTTGAAGGACCAAATTTGGATGCCGCATATAGTTGTCAAAAATGAAAGAACTTCTAGCTTAATGGGAATGGACAGGTATTCTATATTAACCATTTACTCATAAATTTTCTAAAAATAGCCCTTGCACGTATAACATAATCCATCATAAAATCCTCAAATATCTTTATGAAAATGTTATTGCCATTCCGTTTACAATATTTCAACATAACGTCGCCTTAATTATTGTAAAACCACCTAACCAGAGACAACAATGAGACGAGTAACTGGTCCTAACAATTTGTCCATTGTATTTATCTCTTTCTGGTTTAACGCAAGTTCCAATAAATATGTCTTTGTCTTTCATCATGGCAGGCTATCGTAGATGGAGCAATCATCGCTTTGCCCTGGCTGCCAAGTTGTTTACAATTTTTACATGTAAACTTTAATGTCCTTTTTTGGCTCACATCTAATTAAGAGAAAGAAAATATACCATGAATCGAATATTTTTAACTTGACAAACGTTGCCGCAGGCAGTCACGCCGAAATGTTATTCGATATTTGTGTTTGATATATTTTAATGGCCGATTTGTTTTGGACAGTTTGTTTACATTTTCTGTGATTTATTGTGTGTTTCCTTTTATTAACTTGGGTTGTAACAATCTATCCATCTGTCTATCTATGTAACGGAATCTTTGAGCCTAATTTTAACCAACTTCCAGCTATTCGATTTCTTTGAAACTTTGCACACGTGTCAAGGACCGATGAAGATGCAATAATTTAAAAACAGTATCCCGTTATCTCTTTTTGAATCGCCAGGAAAAAAATTCATTATATTATAAAAACAACACCTAGGATGCCATCTGTTGGCAACATTTCAAACTTTGCTATTAAATGAAGAAGAAATTTTTTAGTTTTTACACAATTTGGTTGGATTACCATTGGTCAATTTCAATTTTTATGAACAATAAATATAGGGTTAGTTGCACCAGGTAGCAGGAAACTAAAAAATGAAAAATAATTCATAGTTTAAAAAAACTAAAAAACACGCTTTTATATGCAACCGAACTAAAAATTAGAAAATATTTTTTCATTAAAAAATATTGTCATTTCATAGTAAAAAGCGTGGGGTGATAAATATATTAAATGTTATAATTATTATATTTGCAAATATCTATGATGGAAAAGTTATGAAAAAATAGTAAAATGCACCCACGCTTTTTACTATGAAATGACAATATTTTTTTAATGAAAAATTATTTTCTAATTTTTAGTTCGGTTGACACGCTTTTTATTAACTTGGGTTTGTAACTATCCATCTATCTATCTATCTATCTATGTAACGGAATCTTTGAGCCTAATTTTAACCAACTTCCAGCTATTCGATTTCTTTGAAACTTTGCACGTGTCAAGGACCGATGAAGATGCAATAATTTAAAAACAGTATCCCGTTATCTTTTTTTGAATCGCCAGGAAAAAAATTCCATTATATTATAAAAACAACACCTAGGATGCCATCTGTTGGCAACATTTCAAACTTTGCTATTAAATGAAGGAAGAAATTTTTTAGTTTTTACACAATTTGGTTAGTTGCACCATGAGTGTTCAATTTTTATGAACAATAAAAATATAGGTTAGTTGCACCATGAGTTCAAGGATTCCATAATAAAAATTACATTATGTGTAATGTATACATAATACATAATGTGCAATTAATAAAAATTAACATTCTTTTTTTGGATCGCCAGGAAAAAAATTTTCCTTTATATTATAAAAATATAAAAACAACACCTAGGTTGCCACCTGTTGGCAACATTTCAAACTTTGCTATTAAATGAAGAAGAAATTTTTTAGTGGGTTTGCAATATATTGGCAACGGTCCAAACATTGCCTGGATTGCCATCTGTTGGCAAAATTTCAAACTTTGCTACTTAATGAAGAAGAAATTTTTAGTGAGTTGCAATCTGTTGGAAAAATTTTAAAATTTGCCACTCTCTTGTTCATTAAAAAATTTTTCGCCATTTTGTCAAGAGTAGCAGAAACTAAAAATGAAAAATAATTAATAGTTTAAAAAAACTAAAAAACACGCTTTTATATGCAACCGAACTAAAAATTAGAAAATAATTTTTCATTAAAAAAATATTGTCATTTCATAGTAAAAAGCGTGGGGTGATAAATATATTAAATGTTATAATTATTATATTTTGCAAATATCTATGATGGAAAAGTTATGAAAAAATAGTAAAATGCACCCCACGCTTTTTACTATGAAATGACAATATTTTTTTTAATGAAAAATTATTTTCTAATTTTTATAATAAAAAATTACATTATGTGTAATGTACATGATAATACATAATGTGCAATTAATAAAAATTAATATCTTTTGGATCGCCAGGAAAAAAATTCCATTATATGTATAAAACAACACCTAGGTTGCCACCTGTTGGCAACATTTCAAACTTTGCTATTAAATGAAGAAGAAATTTTTTAGTGGGTTGCAATATATTGGCAACGGTCCAAACATTGCCTGATTGCCATCTGTTGGCAAAATTTCAAACTTTGCTACTTAATGAAGAAGAAATTTTAGTGAGTTGCAATCTGTTGGAAAAATTTTAAAATTTGCCACTCTTGTTCATTAAAAATTTTTTCGCCATTTTGTCAAGAGTAGCAGAAACTAAAAAATGAAAAATAATTAATAGTTTAAAAACTAAAAACACGCTTTTATATGCAACCGAACTAAAAATTAGAAAATAATTTTTCATTAAAAAATATTGTCATTTCATAGTAAAAAGCGTGGGGTGATAAATATATTAAATGTTATAATTATTATATTTGCAAATATCTATGATGGAAAAGTTATGAAAAATAGTAAAAATGCACCCCACGCTTTTTACTATGAAATGACAATATTTTTTTAATGAAAAATTATTTTCTAATTTTTAGTTCGGTTGCATATAAAAGCGTGTTTTTTTTTAGTTTTTTTAAACTATTAATTATTTTTAAGCTAAAGATGGCAATGCTGTTTTATTAAAAATAAAGTCGGTGGTTTTACAATTAAGGTGGGGATATAGCGGTTATAATCAATCCAGATTTAGAACCCAAAGTCGGTCTATATAGGTCGCGACATTCGGCCATATTGGTTTGACGCGTGATGACGTCACAAACTCTTCCATTTTTCAGGCATGTTGTTCAGTGCCGGAGAGATATACAGTTTATTGTATTAGTAGAACAACCGTTTACACAACAGTTTTTAATTATTATTAAGTTAGTAAATTCTTTTACTTTAAATAAAAAACATTTGGAATTACATCTTAACAAATATCACTTTTCTCTCCGTGGAGTGCCTTCCTGCGTCCCCGACCTCAAACCGCCTAAAAGTTGAGGATTGTCGCAACCTTATAAATATAAACTAACCTGATTGAACCCGTCATTCCGACCGGTCTCAAAGCAGTTAACATGTGCGCATTCACCATCCGTGGGAAAAAAATTGGGTGACATTGTTTTAAAAAAATAGGCAACAGAACTATAAAAATAGTATTGAGAAGTCCCCAGTAACTGGAGAATCATAAAGATCATGTAAATTAGTGCAGGACTTACTGAAAATATGACTTAGCCATTTAAATATATAGATTTCTTAGATCTTTCGGTTATAAACCAATGAGAATAGAAAGGGGAAGAGAAAACCCATGCGACTAGTGATGCGATAAGCCACCGATTAGGCCTGTTAAATTTTAAATTTATTTTTGTTTAAAAACACGAGTTTGCTAGGAATTATGGGTTTATATTTAATTTATAAGTAAAAATAAGCTATTAAGGACATACATACATTACTTCAGACAACTCTGAGCACATACAATGTATTAAGGGGGCATCCATAAATTACTTGAGGCATTTAGGGGAGGGGTCGAGCTGAAGTCAAAAATAAAACAAGAAATACAAAAATTGTGCAGCAGTGGCACCGTAGTGCACAACATTTTTTAAGTTGTTAAAAATTCAATTATTAAGTTATCTATATTTATTTCCACAAGGCTTGGTCGAGAGTACCTCAAACAATCTCTCTTCCTACTTTCTTCCACCCAACCTTCTCAACTTTCTTTTAATCCATGTAACGTATGGGAAGCTTTGGTTAGGCGAGCTTCATACCTAAACAGGCTAATTTTATTAGTATCCATCATCAGAATGACAAGGTGCCATTATGCAAAAACTCGAGCCGTATGCAGGGGGGATGGCAATGAAGGCTGCGCTGGTTTTCGAACATTTCAGCGTAAATATGATTTCTAGAAAAGATAAACTTGTTTTACTTGGCAAAATTACATACATAATAAAACTTTAGTTTATATTAAAAAAAACTTTATAAACACAATAGGTACTTATAATGACTCTTAAATGCAATTCTCGTGTATATAAATAAATGCAAAAAACTGTAGAGGGGTGAGTAATATAACTGAAGTAATGTAATTTGATGAGAGCTGAAGTGCTATCGATGACAAACACACTTATTCCCCTTATTGTTAGAAATTACAAAGAGATTTTTGTTTAAGATTGTCGATTAGATAATTCCCAAAAACCATAAAAGCCCCAAATATATATATTTGTAGCGATCCTAAGTTCACAAATAAACGACCCCTTAATAACCCACTTTTGCGGTCTTATTTAAATTAATAATAATAATTTAAAGATTTTTTTTTTATAAAAAGGGAAGAGATGCAAAAATATATTTAAAATTCTAAACTAGGTACTGATAAAACACATCAATAGTCAGTTTTTCATTCTTATAATCCCAATTTATTTTACACTATTTTATTTCAGTATTTTATATTTAATGAAGGTATCTGTTATAATCTTTTATTTTTGATTCCTTGGGTGAGTTTTATTTTGTCACATATTACATTATTTTCTTAAATAAACCGAATATAATATGTATTATGGTTAAATTTTATATTCTCTCCAACATCTTCCTAGACTTTTAATAGTTTGGCAATAGTGCCTTTCTGCAGATAGTCGGCGATAAATTGCTGGCTGTCGAGACGAGCTTCCAAAGCATCATCGAATGATATTCGAGGACAGAGACAACAATGAGACAAGCAACTAAATGTAAATAAATTATCCGAGAGAGAGATAGCTGCTGGGCCTTCCTTGTCTGTCTTCAAGGAAGGCAAACGCAGATGGCGCGTGAGTCGACTTTATCGTTTGCCCGCCAAATTCAAATTATATAGCTGTGCTATTTTTGCCCTTAATGTTAGGTACTTGTTTTTGTTTCCTATTAATATAAAATATTGGGGTTTAGTTCAATAATTACACACACCTAATTAAAATGTCATTTATTTGGTTTTTATAAAGATTTTTTCACAGATAACCATGTCAATATTACCTTAAATTATCTGTTGAAAAGCACAAATTTAATATATACACTGTGATCACTAATAAAAGTCAATATTCAAAGTCCAATTAAAGGTAAAAAACCACGAAACACACAACAAATCACAGAAAATGTAAACAAACTGTCCAAACAAATCGGCCATTGAAAAATATCAAACACAAATATCGATTAACATTTCGGCGTGACTGCCTGCGGCAACGTTGTCAAGTTAAAAATATTCGATTCATGGTATATTTTCTTCTCTTAATTAGATGTGAGCCAAAAAGGACATTAAAGTTTACATGCAGAAATTGTAAACAACTTGGCAACCAGGGCAAAGCGATGATTGCTCCATCTACGATAGCCTGCCATGATGAAAGACAAAGACATATTTATTGGAACTTGCGTTAAACCAGAAAGAGATAAATACAATAGACAAATTGTTAGGGACTAGTTGAACGTCTCGTTGTTGTCTCTGTCGAGGATGTCCATAGTACGCGGAATTTCTTCTCCCGTCCTTTCAACCGCGTGGTCTCAGTACATCCGGTGGGCGAACAGTACCTTTTCCAGTGTATTTACGTTGAACCCGAAACCGTGATCAGTTGTGCTCCATCACTCTTCAGTGTTCAGAAAATCGCTGAGTTTTTGATACAAAATACGGCAACAATTAAAAAAATACGAAAAGTACCATGTATATATCAAAAGGCTTTCTGATTTGTTTTTAGAAAGATGTTTTTGTAAAAATAAAGTCCTCGGGAGAAGTAACGTATTCGTACAGGATGACGACATAACATTTTACTACCTGGCAACATGGATTTACGAAAGTTTCCGTTTGATCAACAGTCGTCAGATGGTTTGGACTAGTTGTAAAGTATTATTAGCAAACACTATTTGCCGGCAATATACATTTTCATATTGGCATTGATGGTAAAGCATTGGCAATTGGTGGCAATATTATGCCAACATCTAATACGCATTAAAAAGTCAACCCTAAATAAACACTCAATTTGCCAATAAATTTTACATGCAGGCGAATTGCCGGCAAGCATACAAAAATGGCGGCATACCAATCCTGTTTAAATAAAGCATGCCTTTTGTTGCAGGCAAATAAATATTGGATTTTGAAGGCAAACCTTCAACGCATATTCATACTTTTCAAACCATATTATTAACATTGGTATTTAACTAACATTAGAGCAATTTTTTGATCTGTTTTATTTATAATGGCAGCTAAACAACATTATTTTATGTTTTTTTTTACATAATTTAAAGGAAATGGCCTTTTCATAACATTTTATTGTTACAAATCATGCAAATAAAAATTAAGTCAAACAAAATGTTTATTATGTATTTTGAGAGAATAAAAATAAAATGATGGTAAAATTAGCTAGGTTAATTTCGGACCGAAGGTGACAAATTCAAATTTCCCGCTTAGCCGAAATACAAGATTTGACGATTTTGACAGATGAAGAAAAATTGCTTTTGTTTGACCGCTCTGTGCAATTGTTTTCTACGTGGTTTTCTAGTTTCTTTTTTAAAGAGAAGAGTTTTTAATAGACATAATTAAGTTTATTCATTGCATGTGCATTTGTGTTGTGTGATTATTTGGTCTACTTAATAATTTTAGGGGCATATAATCAATCAAACTTACAACTGGAGTGGGTGAAGAACAATCCGTATATACTTTCGGATTCTCTGCACTTAACAGAATTTGTCCTGGGTGACGTTTCGGTGGATTACAGCACTAGTTCTATGAGCGATCTTTCAAAAGGATGGGGTAAGAAAATTAAAATAATAAGGGGGGACAAATAGGTTGGCACCTTTGTTCTTAAACACAAGTTCACTCAAAGTCGGTCTATATAAGGTCCGGCCATTCGGCCATATTGCTTTGACGTGTTATGACGTCACATCTCCCATTTTCGGCCATGTTGTTCAGTCGAGATATACAGTTTATTGTATTAGTAGAACAACCGTTTACACAACAATTTTTAATTATTATTAAGTTGTAAATTCTTTTACTTTAAATAAAAAACATTTGGAATTACATCTTTCAACAAATATCACTTCCAAAACAATGCAAAATGAAATGCGCAACTTCTAGATGCCACTAGATTCATCATCAGCTTTGATTTTACCCAGTCTTGCCAACTTTTTCCGTGGAGTGCCCTTTCTTGCCTCCCCGACCTCGAACCGCCTAAAAGTTGAGGATATGTCGCGACCTTATAAATATAAACTAACCTTGTAAGTTCACTTACATAAATAAATCAAGTAAGATCTCTACGTTAAATAAGAAATTATTTAATAATATTAAAAGATACGTTATGGATTTTTAAATGTAGATTGTACCCTACAATTTTGAAATTTGTGAAAAAAGGTCAGTTTTATGTTCTCACGAGAATAATACAATAATATACCTAATCCCTGGACCAGTAATGAAATTACTTCATGAATATTACACTTTAAAAACCACGAATATTCATACCGCTATATATGAAGGCGGCGCTTTAACCCAGCCTGTCAATGTCAAGTGATTCGGGTGTCGCGGACTGAGCGAACGCGTCATTTTTGTCGGACAAGTTTACTACAATGTTTCACATGCAATTTATAAACTTTGTGCCAAAAATCGTAAGTGTTACAGTTACAAAACCATAAGTCCCATGTGTATGTTTTGGCTATCGGATTTCGGGTGAATTTCGTAACGGTAACCCTTCCAGTTATAAGACAAAATGAAAATAGACCTATTACAAATTTATTTTTACCATACATTCCCGGACTATCAAATAAAATTCAATGAATAGGGCATAAATTTAATATTCGCACAATCTTTAAAACACAAAACACAATCAGATCTCAATTAACAAAAACAAAACCATACAACTTAAATGAAAATACAAAAATGTCATTTATAAAATACCTTGCGAATGCAATAAGTTTTATATAGGTGAAACTTGTAGAACCATTAGCCAAACGGCATAAAAGAACACAGATCATAAATTAAAAACACAGAATTTCATAAATCAAAAATCTGCCAACACGCATTTGATAAACAATCATAGAATAAACTGGGATGCTTCTGGAGCATTTTAGCAAAGGAAACTTGTTCTTAAAAACGCAGAAAATCAAAAAGAAAGTGCGTATTTATTATTAAATAAAGATAATTGTGTAGCATCAATTTCAGTTAATTTAAATAACACTTGGTTGCCTTTGCTTGATACTGAAGTGATCTTCAGGAAGACTAAAAAATTAACTAACTATTCACCTTTTTGTAAAATAAAAACAATCATTACACCAGCAACCAGTTATCTATGTCACTATGACACTATAACCAAACAAACATATTTTGACATTTAATGTCAAAGTTTTCAGAATATCCTAAAAAACATAAAAATTTTAAATTTTTAAAACCTAAATAATAGTAAATTTTTATTTTATTATTTTTATTCCATTTATCTGGACAACGGTGGCAGATTTGCCACCGAAACGTCGATTTTAATTATCTTTTTACTTGTTTAAATTTTTTTTTTTTTTGGTTTTTGTGCTTTTAATTTTATTTTGGCGTGTACCCAAATAAATACCATCCATTAAATGAATCACGCCAAACCTTTTATTAACTTGGGTTGTAACTATCTATCTGGCTGCCTATGTAACGGAATCTTTGAGCCTAATTTTAACCAACTTCCAGCTATTCGATTTCTTTGAAACTTTGCACACGTATTAAGGACCCATGACAATGCAATAATCTGCAAACAGTATCCCTTTATCTTTTTTAATCGCCAGGAAAAAAAATTCCATTATATTATAAAAACAACACCTAGGATGCCATCTGTTGGAAAAATTTCAAACTTTGCTATTAAATGAAGAAGAAATTTTTTTAGTGGATTGCAAAATGTTGGCAACGGTCCAAACATTGCCTGGATTGCCATCTGTTGGCAAAATTTGAAACTTTGCTACTTAATGAAGAAGAAATTTTTTAGTGAGTTGCAATCTTTTGCAAATTTTAAAATTTGCTACCATTGTCATTTCATAGGGGGCTGGTTATTTTCTTTTTGCTGCTTAATTAAATAGTATGTTCTAATTTACTGTTATATTAAGAATTTTGTGCAATATAACGAACTAAAAAAATGAAAAATAATTAATAGTTTAAAAAAACTAAAAAAACACGCTTTTATATGCAACCGAACTAAAAATTAAAAAATAATTTTTCATTAAAAAAATATTTTCACTTCATAGTAAAAAGCGTGGGGTGCATTTTACTATTTTTCATAACTTTTCCATCATAGATATTGGCAAATATAATAATTATAACATTTAATATATTAAGCACCCCACGCTTTTTACTATGAAGTGAAAATATTTTTTTAATGAAAAATTATTTTTTAATTTTTACTCAAGTTATCCTCGAAACGAGAGACAGATTTGAGAAATACGCCAGGAAACACAGTCAAGATATTTATTGAGGGGGAACGTTTTTGGCTAAAAAGAATGGACGGCGCCTCTTTAGCCCTATAACGACCAGGGCCACGGCCCCCAAAATTCTTAAATGAGAAGGCGGGTCGAGTGATACATCATTTAAAGCTCCTGACGAGTACTTTATAACCCTAGAATATGAAGTCAATATCTTCACCTATTACAAAATGACGGTACTTTAAAAATTACCTAAATACCTGATTTGGATGGTCATATTTCCGAAACGAATAAAGTTAGATGTACCTACTGTGGATGTTTTCTTAAAGCTCTTTTAAAGGTCTTTTAATGGTGATACTGGTAGTAATATACAGGGTAGAAGAAAAAGTACATATTTTTTATTTAAGAACCCTGTATATTAATTATTGCACAATCCTTAAAAGAGCTTTAAGAAAATAACCCATTAGTACATCTAACTTTATTAGTTTCGGAAATATGACCATCCAAATCAGGTATTTAGGTAATTTTAAAGTACCGCCATTTTGTAATAGGTGAAGATATTGACTTCATATTCTAGGGTTTATAAAGTACTCGTCAGGAGCTTTAAAATGATGTATCACTCGACCCGCCTTCTCATTTAAGAATTTTGGGGTGGTGGCCACTGGTGGTTAAGGGGTTAAAGGGGGCGCCGTCCAATTTTTGTAAGAGAACGCTCCCCCTCAATAAACATCTTGACGTGTTTCGGCGAGTTTTCTCAAATCTGTCTCGTTTCGAAGATAGCAAGTGGAAAGTTTTCAAATGAAGCTTACCCTGTAGATATCAGAGCAGAAACTTTTATTTTAAGTGATATTTTTAAAACTGAATTGGATATTTTTTTATTTTAGGAGGTGCAACAAGTAGTTATCATTTATCACCCTTAATGGTAACCTGAGTAAAAACTTACCGAAAGTGTCTTATATTAAAGCAAGTGAGGTTTGGTTCTTTATAGGAGCCGCTTTCATATTCTGTTCGTTGGCAGGGAATTCGCTTTTGTCAACGTTATTTGGAGAAGAAAAGTAAGTAAAAAGTTTACCTATTTTTAGTAAAGTAAAGAGCCCGTGAGCAGTGGGGCATGATCAGAGTTTCTTTATGAGATGGGTGTTTAGACATAAGCAAGACCGGTGATAGCTTTTGTCAGGGACGTGAGGGTGTGAGTTACGATTTCGGTTGGCAGTTCTGTTCAAAGTTGGTAGCATTATCAGCTGATGACAGAGTCGTGCCTTGTCGAAGCTTTGTTTGGTAAAAACTGTGGAAATTTGCCATTTTCATTTTGGTTGTATATTTTGCAAGGATTTCCAGTTGTTAATGTTTTTGGTTAGTTTAGAGACTTCACATATTATTGGTTCTGACCTCGTTTTATTTTAAGATTTTGATAGATGCTTAGTCGAATAGTTTTCAGTCATTCGTGTTTTATATATACATATGATACTGATGAGTGTCCGCTAATTAATGGTACACGGAAAAACCACAGATTTCTTATGCGAAAATACCCATTTAGGATTTAAACAAACATACCTATATCCAAAAGTTAATGATAAGGAAGATACGGGTGTTAAAGGGATATAAATATTTTTTATTCATGCATTTCTGATAATTTCGATATGTTTTAAACATTTTAATAAAACTCGGTATCCAAGAGTTTTTAGCTATCAGCTATTTATATCTGAGCAGTTGTAATTATAGCTAATACGATGTTATTGAAGGTACATACTTTCGGGCGCACTGAACAACTAAAAACGTGAATACCTTAAAAACGGTTGTCAAGACCGATTCTTACTAAGTATACCTTTTTGTGCAGAAAGCACAGAGAAGCTTACTAGTTTACATGCATACAGAGTAGTAACAAAAATTGGGTAGTTTTAGAGAATTTTAAATAGTGTACCCATCGCCCTCTAGTCTACACACACAAAAATTAATATTCGATCTGAAAAGCTAATGTTTAAAAACCCCGAGATACCGTTTTATTAAGATATTTAAAAAGGGGGGAACAATATATCGAAATAAATTTACTTTTTTCTTTTACTATGACACCCCCGTATCTTCCTTATTATAAACTTTTGGATATTAGGTATGTTTGGTTAAATCTTTAATATTTTGGCATAAGGAATAGGGTTCTTCCAATTCACTTAATATACCAACTATCAATGCTCCGTTCGATGGTGAAAACCCCAACCAAGATTCCAGTTCATCAACCCCCACTCCAACGCAGCAAGTCTTCGCAGAAATGACGCCGCAGGAAGTTGCAGATCCTGTGAGATCGACCAAGGAAGGCCAGGATCGCGTTTCCTGTCTGACTTTTTTGATTTATAATGTTCTTTATTGGAGTTTCGTTTTACGCACTGTAAATATTTTTAGGATAGGTTACTAGCATGGATGGTGGGGCCACTAGTTGCATCCATAGTTACTAGAGAAAGTTGACATTTACGAGCGTCTATTCATTTTCGTAATTTGACGTAAGCACATGAAGACAAATGATAAAAAACTTATTATTAGTCTAGTTCTTTTTCTACGACTGCTATGCTTTAAGTGTATAATTTTATACACCATACTTTGACTTTGTATTTTATTCATACACCGATTTATCTCAGTTTTTCTATGACAAATATGGCCTATTTTGACTTTGATATTTTATTCATATACTGATTAAGTATTCCTCGTTGTTAAAAAAGAAGGCTTTATTCTTTAATCGTCAAAAAAGGTTTATTAATTCTGCATCGAGGAAGGCGATGATTTTCGGTTGCCGGGTAACCGTTCATTTGTTTTCCATATTTTGCCTTTCAGTCTCGTCAAAGTATTTTTTTACGTAAGTAGGCGTCCGTCACTAGGCATTTTTGTAACTGTCGTGGAAGTTATGTTGTGCCGAAAATGAAAACTTATAGTAAAAACACTAAAAACGGTATAGCATTAATTAATGAAGAGATTTTTAAAGTGTGTAAATTAAATATTAGGGTGTTACTTTGGACTTTAAACTCAAGAATCGTCTGCAAATGTGAAGGGGAAATATAATGCAAAATAAGGTTAGTTCTATTTTTTTTAGTTTGACGATCGCATATTTCTGAAAATTGCATTTAGACTCGTGTAATCAGCGCTCCAAAAAAACGCACGGGTAATTTTGTGGAAACCTGCGGCAACTCCGATTTTGACGAAATTTGGTATACGGGGGTTTTTTGGGGCGCTGATCTGAATCTAAAGAATTTTGAGCGGAAACGCTCTTTGTTCTTGATATATTTCTCATCGAGACTTAAAAAATTTAAACCAATCCTAATTTCACAATATATCCCATGCACACACAATCCTTGATTTAAAGCTAAAGTGTCACAGAATATTTGATTTTCACCTTTTAAAACCCTGTTTTTCTACGTTTTTTACATTATTTTTGCATTAAATTGCGTGGCTTTTCTTTGAATCAATGCGGCAAGCCATACATACACATATGGGCTTCATGGCACACTGGGATTGCAAATGATTCAAAGTATAGCTATGCAATTTAATGCAAAAATAATGTAAAATACGTAAAAAACGGTGTTTTAAAAGGTGAAAATCAAATATTGTGTGCCACTTTAGCTTTAAATCAAGAATTGTGTGCAAAAAGAAGGGAGAATATTGTAAAAATAAGATTAGTTTAAATTTTAAGTCTGATGATGAATATCTCAAGAACAAAACGTTTCCGCCAAAAATCTTTCAGATTCGTGATCAGCGCCTCAAAACCCTCGTATACCAAATTTCTGTCAAAATCGGAGTTGCCGCAGGTTTCCTAGAAAATTACCAATGCACGTATACCATCAGCATTGCTCGCTGGTGGTCATGGTGAAGCTACTACAGGCTAAGCGAGGTAGTCCCCGGGGCTATAGCCAGAGGACCCCTCGAATCTGATTTACTAAGCATAAATACGAGTAGTGAAATCTTTATTTTTAATGTTGGGAATTAAATAAAACCATTTAAATGGTGTAGGGGTCCTCCTTTTTTGCCCCAGGACCTTTTGTTTACTGATCATTTGTTAATGTGTGTTTTATTTTTAAAAAGTTAAGACCTTTGTTTTGTTTTGATTGCTTGCAGTACCTAGTAATTTAATATTTTACTTGGGGCCCTACTTTATTTCTTGCCCCAAGGTTTTGGTTTTTTATCTCATATTTTATCTAAATGTTAATTAGGGTTGTTAAAAAAAAAAGTAAAAAGAAAAAATTAAAGAAAACTTATACTTTTGCTTTAATGTAAAAAATATAAACAATTTATTAGTATGCCAAAAAGTACCAAAAAAGTGCAGTCAGAAAAAAAAAAGAGTACTGACTTATAACACCAAACGGTCGCAACCGATGTAAAAAATGGTATTTTCAAAGCTGGGGCCCGATTTTCCGAATTAGGAAGTAGAAACATAAGTATTAGTTCGATATAGCGGTTTTCGCTATTATAAGAGATTTTTGAAAATTTCTTTTTCAGGACGTTTTTATAGGTCGATTATGACACAAATCTGTGTGCGCGTTTTCCAAAATCCATTTCTATAATTTATTATTAATAAAAACATATTTACGGACGGTGGAGTGAACAGGGGTGCTGGGTGGGGACAAAACAGTATAAACCAACGTCAAACACAAGAAAAACGATTAATATACTGCACTCGGGGCACATGAAAATGTAAATTAATTTTAAAAGACTAAATTATTCGAAAAACTATCCCACACTATGAGATATCTCGTCCGCCACTACTAAAGAAGGAAAATTCATTTTGGATCAGCTGATAACATGTAGTTCGTCATTATAAAAATGACGGTCTTGATAGAAGCAGCGTTGCCAAACTTCTTATGAAGAATTAACACCAAGCCTTATTTCTGGGATTATCCACCATTTCCATGAGAAACAATGGTATCTTTTTGTAGAAATGCCTCTTTCTTTATGTTTAGGTATTTTCCTCTTTTTCTCTACAAATTATAATAGGAAGAAGGAATAACTTAATTTTTCATATGAATTTTTGTCCTGTATCTTCCTTTTTTTTAGCTATTGACACTTTCTCACTTTATTTGGCAACATTGCAAGACATTTACAGTTCTATTGCAAACTCTTCTTTTATGCAGTGACAGCCATGGCGGGATTGTTGTACTATTATTTAATTTTAATTTTTTTAAACAATTTTGGAACATTTTTATGTAAACAGAAAGTGCGATGTGTACTGTGAAATACGGTTTTTGGGCGTTTAATGTAGGATTTCACTGTTTCGTCCCCAACCAGCACCCCTGTTCACTCCACCGTCCCGTAAATATGTTTTTATGAATAATAAATTATAGAAATGGATTTTGGAAAACGCTTGCCACACAGATTTGTGTCATAATCGACCTATAAGAAATGCCCTGAAAAAGAATTTTTCAAAAATCTCTTATTATAGCGAAAACCGCTATATCGAACTATTACCGAAACATAGATAGGGTTTAAAATTTCACTTTCTGTTTGCCTCTTTCTAATATCACATCTTAAGAGACGGCAATTCAAAAAAAAGAAGAAAAAGAGAAAAAATCTCTTGGGGAGCTATCTATTCTGTGTACGCTCGAAAATCAGCCCAATTGGTACAAGATCCTATGATTTTAGTATTTAAGTTATAATTTAAGTACCAAAAAGTGCTTAATTTTCTGTAAGTTAAATATTATATACTATTGAATGAGACAGATTTGAGAAATGTTGTCGTCAAGATATTTAGCTTGAGGCAACGTTTTTTACGAATGACGGCGCCCTTACTTTACACCACCAAATTAATCCAAAAGTAAATAAGAAGGTACATCATGCATCCCGACGAGTAGTTAACCCTAGAATATACCACTATTGTTGAAATTTACTGAAGGACTGACGGATGTACAGGCTGAAACCAAAGTCAGATGTACCCATGAAAGCTTTCTAAAGCTCTTTAATGGTGATATTGGTAGTACATATACAGGGTAGAAGAAAAAGTACATATTTTTTATTTAAGAACCCTGTATATTATTTTACCATTAAAAAGATCTTTAAATGAGCTTTAAGAAAATACCACATTAAGTACATCTAACTTTATTAGTTTCGAAATATGACCATCCAAATCAGGTATTTAGGTAATTTTAAAGTACCGCCATTTTGTAATAGGTGAAGATATTGACTTCATATTCTAGGGTTATAAAGTACTCGTCAGGAGCTTTAAAATGATGTATCACTCGACCCGTCTCTCATTTAAGAATTTTGGGGTGGTGGCCCTGGTGGTTAGGGGTTAAGGGCGCCGTCCAATTTTTTGTAAAAACGTTCCCCCTCAATAAATATCTTGACGTGTTTCGATGATTTTCTCAAATCTGTCTCATTTCGAAGATAACCCGAGTGGAAAGTTTTAAATGACATACCTATAGACTATACCACAAAGTACTTAATAAAATATTTCAAATCCCATATCAATATGGATACTTGAAGGACTCGAATAATGACTTAAAGTAATGGAAAGTACTTGAAATAATAGAAAGATATTAGTATTCTAAGAAAATTTAAGCAGTTTTCGTTAAATTGTATTAGAAGAAAAAAGTGTAAATTCCTCTGCATAACAATTACTTACGTTAAGTTTCAAATACCCAGTAAAGAAACTTAAAAATATTTTAGTATTTTTTATTGTGCCTTATTTATATTATATTTATATATTATACATAAAAACTCTTTATAATGACTTTTAAATACAGTGTACCCGCGGTAATCCTAACCCTGTCTAATTTGGGCCCCTCCTGTAATTCAGGCATGTCTAGTACTGTTGAATATACCTAAAATTTCGGCAAATCTTCACTAATGCACGATTGAACGGATTGTAACTTTGCACGCGGTCCACTGTATTTTACGTATACTCCCATGTAAGTACTGACAGCTCTACTCTTAACCATAGAAAATTTTATATACAGTGCGTTTATGAAATAACCCACAATTTTATTTAAAATTTTAGTATTTGTATATTGAAAAAACGGCCAAGACACTTCAATTGGTATTATTAGTTGCGTATTTTTCGTATGTCATATCCAAATATAATATAATATACCAGAATGTTCCACTCAAAAAAATTGGAAGTGGGGTTATATCTATTATTTGAAACACCTTGTACGGAAAAACAAAAAAGAAACAAAAAAGTGTATATTATTCTTCATATTATTTATTGTATTAATAAACTTTTGGATATATCCATTGTTTTATTAATTTAGTTTAAATGATTGGACATTTATAGAAGGAACAGTTTAAAAATGTAAATTCGGTGCTCTTTGATGAGAAAAAAATCACAAATAAGTTTAAAGCAAAGAAATCGGCATGCTTGTCTTCGCGGCCGCCTTTGCTATATTTCTTTTATGATATGCCGGTTGATGCAGCTGGTCATCGCACTATGGGATAGAAATTAATTTTTTGGTCAAAATTCTGAAACTTACCAATCTAACTTAATATGAGGTGCTTTTTACTGGAAAAATATTATAAATTATTACAAATGCTTTTGGAAACCTAAAACTTATTATATGTTATTATAAATTTACACCCCCTTAACATTATTATTTTTTATTGTACAAAATAAACTAAAATGTCAGCTTGTTTGGTTAATTCGGTAGTATTCTAATCAGTAATCCGATGATTATTATCTCATATGATATACAGGGTACGACAATAGGTATGATTTTTTTAAATGGAATACCCTGAATATTATATCACCACCAAAAAATCTTTTAAAATGCTTTAAAAAATACTACATTTGATGTGTCTATCTCAATTAGTTTCGGAAATATGACCATCCAAATCTGAAAAATAATTTTAAATTATTCTTAGAAGCGTAATAGAGATACATCTTCCCAACTTTTTTATTTTTTAACGTATAAAATAAATAAAAACACTGTTTTGTTGGGTAGATTCTGTAGAATCCATATCTTTCATCAGAATGCTTTTATCTTTTAGGATATACAGTGTAGGACAAAACATATTAAATTTTAAAATGGAAAACCTTGTAAATTATAAAAATCTTGTATCTGCCCTTACACTCAGAAGGAGCAAAAAGTAGGAAGGTAATTGTAAGACCAAAAAACTGATAAAGAAAAAAGGTAAAAAAATCTTTGACAAAAGTAGCGAGACTTCCGCGGGACTGCATCGAAAACACAACAATAGCTCTTATTATTTAAACTCTTTTACTTTTTTTTTAATCAAAAAGACGCGAAGTGGGCAATTGGTCGTTATTAGGCCACGTGTTGCAGATAAAGTGATGGCAATCCGTCATTAATAAGTTATTGGCAAAAGAACAAAAGACACGAAAGTAGGCAAATCAGATACTCCCAAGCGGTAAGCTGACGTTTAAGATGGTGGCTCCATCATTAATAAGTTATTGGCAAAAAGACACGAGAAGTGGGCAAATGCATATACTCCCAAGCAGCAATCTGACGTCTTATTGACGAAAATTGTCGCATACTTTAAGCTAAAATGATGCGATATTTTATTTTGAAAATTAAAATAGGAAAAACTCCTTTACTGCATGCAATTTCCTTGCAATGCAAAGTACCATTTCTCGGAACACTGTCCAACTTGGAGATGCAGATTTTTACACTAGCCGAAGATATTTCTTTCAAAGCTAAGTGAGATCACCTACCGCTAGACCGCTCTCTGAATTATTTTTGTTCTAATGGGTTACGGTTTAGACGATAAAAAGCGAAGATATTGCAGAAACGTAGTAGTTTATTGTCCATTACGCCATCTATCGGTATGTCAAAAAACTATTAAATATATATAATATTTTTATTAACACGTCTTTAAAACTTTTAATAAAGTTTTAAAACAAAATGTTTACAGCTCCTAACAGTCTACTTGAATATCTTGCCTTCTCGACTAGCCATCACCAATTAATCACACAACACACACTTATTAGGTAATGAATACATTTAATTATGTCTATTAAAAACTCTTTCTTTAAAAAAGAAACTAAAAAGCTAGAAAACCACGTAGAAAACAAATGCACAAAGCGGTCACCTTCGGTCGAAATTAACGTAGCTAATTTTACCATCATTTTATTTTTATTCGCTCCAAAATACATAATAAACATTTTGTTTGACCTACTTTTTATTTGCATGATTTTTAACAATAAAATGTTATGAAAAGGCCATTTCCTTTAAATTATGTAAAAACATAAAATAATGTTGTTTAGCTGCCATTATAAATAAAACAGATCAAAAACATTGCTTTAATGTTAGTTAAATACCAATGTTAATAATATGGTTTAAAAAGTATGAATATGCGTTGAAGGTTTGCCTTCAAAATCCAATATTTATTTGCCTGCAAACTAAAAACGCGTGCTTTATTTAATTAAAAATTAGAAAATAATTTTTCATTAAAAAATATTGTCATTTCATAGTAAAAAGCGTGGGGTGCATTTTACTATTTTTTCATAACTTTTCCATCATAGATATTTGCAAATATAATAATTATAACATTTAATATATTTATCACCCCACGCTTTTTACTATGAAATGACAATATTTTTTTTAATGAAAAATTATTTTCTAATTTTTAGTTCGGTTGCATATAAAAGCGTGTTTTTTAGTTTTTTTAAACTATTAATTATTTTTCATTTTTTAGTTTCTGCTACTCTTGACAAAATGGCGAAAAATTTTTTAATGAACAAGAGTGGCAAATTTTAAAATTTTTCCAACAGATTGCAACTCACTAAAAATTTCTTCTTCATTAAGTAGCAAAGTTTGAAATTTTGCCAACAGATGGCAATCCAGGCAATGTTTGGACCGTTGCCAATATATTGCAACCCACTAAAAATTTCTTCTTCATTTAATAGCAAGTTTGAAATGTTGCCAACAGGTGGCAACCTAGGTGTTGTTTTTATATTTTTATAATATAAAGGAAAATTTTTTTTTCCTGGCGATCCAAAAAAGAATGTTAATTTTTATTAATTGCACATTATGTATTATGTATACATTACACATAATGTAATTTTTATTATGGAATCCTTGAACTCATGGTGCAACTAACCCTATATTTTTATTGTTCATAAAAATTGAACACCCATGGTGCAACTAACCAAATTGTGTAAAAACTAAAAATTTCTTCTTCATTTAATAGCAAAGTTTGAAATGTTGCCAACAGATGGCATCCTAGGTGTTGTTTTTATAATATAATGGAATTTTTTTTCCTGGCGATTCAAAAAAAGATAACGGGATACTGTTTTTAAATTATTGCATCTTCATCGGTCCTTGACACGTGTGCAAAGTTTCAAAGAAATCGAATAGCTGGAAGTTGGTTAAAATTAGGCTCAAAGATTCCGTTACATAGATAGATAGATAGATAGTTACAACCCAAGTTAATAAAAGATTTTGCACCCTATTTTGGTAATTCCGTTGTGGTTAACGTTATTCTGAGACTGCGCAGTAACGCAAACATGATCCGTTATCGTTATTAACCATACCGGACTCCTTTAATTACGGATGAATACCGGAAGAGCTTATCGTTATCGTTATCGTTATTGTTAAACTGCGTGGTTGCCGGATTGTAGAAATTTTAATATCAATTATTTAAAAGGTTAAAATTTTTAATGCCGTATTAATTAAAATATCATTTATACATAGGCTCTAATTAGCGAAAAATTCTATAGCAGTAATAAAAATCAAATAGTGTTAAGAAATTCAAAACGGACTTGCACTTTACGGATATTCTAAATCAGTAATTAATTTAGATGTTACAATCTGGCACACTTGCTTTTTATTTACTACACCAAAACCTAACCTTACTTTTTGTGTTTTGTTTATACTGTATTGTTTGCGATCTACTTTAAAAACGAAATCAACAGGAAGTGCTTTGCATATATTTAAATATCAATTTATATCTTATGAAGAATAAAAGTAAATACTGATTTTCGTTAACTTTAAAATCGGTGAACCAACAGGCAAAAAATAAGGTTATGTGTCGAAAGCGCAGACGCAAGATAAATTTCTTAAAAGAGGCTGCAAAATCTCTGTCTAAAACTGCGCGTCCGTAATCGTTATGTTTAATAACGATAACCATAAGGGAGGCCAAAAAACGTCTGTTATTTTAAGAGGTAGTAAATACTCGAAACATACAGGTCGGATAAGACCACAGTATAAAAATTATTTTTACCCTATACAGGATGTCTCCTAAAAAGTGTGACATATTCAATGTTATATTTTTTAAATGGAACACCCTTATATTTTATGACGGTTTCAGATTCTACATAAAAAAATAATTTAAGTTTGTTAATAGTGTACCAAGTGTCTAATTTTATTCGTTTTTCGTGATATTTGATTTTTTTTTCCAAAATAGGTGCAATTAATATTAATTTTATTTTAACAATATAAACTCCTTAAACTTTAAAATTTATTACAAGATTAGGAAAAGTCTGCCTTATCATACGTAGGTCATATCGAGATCATAGATTATACAGGGCGATCGAAAATAACTCAAGCTTGAAAGTCAATATCTCTTATTCAAATGGAAACTGTATTTTACGCAGGTGACAGAGTAAATGCTCTTTAAATAGTCAATGCTATACCTATCTTTGATACTTTTAAGTAAATTCCGTTTTTGACATATTTTTATTCCAAATGTCTATTTAAATGTAAGTAGGCTGTGATATGCTATGCCTATTTACTAAGCCGTTATTGCAAAATGTAAGAGATTTGTTGAAAGCACAAAATTAAAAGATTTTGTATTATCTGCCACTATTTTAAAATTCGCGAAAAAATTCATTAGTTGCTTATAATGCTACTTCCAATAACACTTATTTCAGCTGAATGTGGTAATGATAAAACTTGTGTTTTTAAACAATCCTAATAACGCCTCTGGTCAGTTATGACGACATTCTGTGACCTATAACTCGTTTCTTCCATTATCCATAATCACTTGTGTCAAATTTTTTTTTAAAGCAACTATTAAGGTTATCAGATGGTTTCTCCTGGAATATTTTTCAGGATTAACTCTAGACTAAAGTAAACCATTTTTTCACATCCTACCAGTATTATATCATCTTGTTGTTGTAGAAGAAGGGTTTTATTTAAAATCATTGAAATTTCTTTTAAACTGACTAAAACACTAGTAATCAATAAATGGTCGTTGTTATTTTCTTAAGAAAAATATTAATGGCTGCTATGTCACAGCCAACTTTAATTTAAATAAACATTTGGACTAAAAATTTGTAAAAACAGATTTTACTAAAAGAAAGCACAAAAGACAGGTATGGGCTTAGCCTATACACCATTTCGAAAAGTATTTCTATTTGTCATCATGTGACGTAAAAGAATACAGGGTGTTCCATTTAAAATAAGAGAGATATGGTTATTTGATTTTTCTGAAAAATTGAAATTATTTTTGATCACCCTGTACAATATTTGATCTTTGATTTGACCTACACGTATGATATGGCAGACTTTTTCTAATCTTGTTACACATTTTAAAGTTTTAAAGTGTTAAAAGTGTTAAAGTCAAATCAATTTAATTTACCTCTGCATTTTTCAAAAAAATCCAGATCACTCACAAAAACGAATATAAGTGGAGCACTTAGTACTATAAACAAACTTGAGTTATTTTTTCAAGACTAAAAAAACAGATGTATTCAAATATTATTTAAATACCAGCCAAATGTATTCTGACTAGGATTGAGAATCAGGGTAAAAACATGTATTTTTTAAATTTTATACAAACATTTTTTTGTTTAAAACGGTTTTTTTTGTTATTATAAAAACACAAAAACACAATTCTTAACACCCTCCAGTTCAAAAAACTAACACGTTTAGGGACATATGTTACAATGAGCTTTTTTATATATTTTTGTGTAGAATTACTCCTCAAATATACAAACGTAATTTCCGGACACCCCAAAGCAAGTAATCCACTATCTAGTCACGTCACTTTGGGCAGCCCTAAATTCGTAATATTACCGCTGACCCCTAATTTTTATGGAAATAATACCAGAAGGGGGCCGTTCAAGCATTACCTAAGCACCATAGAGGGGGCTTAGTTTTGCTTATTTTTGATGACATGGGGGGGTGGTCTAGACTGGAATTACGCCAGCAGCAGCTTTTACAGATTTACACATATGGCAACTCACCCATTACCAGGCGCATTCGTTTGCCGCTGTAAGCAGAGTGTCAAAATTGCTAAATTAAACCAATAGGGTGGCTTTATTTTTGATAGTGTTTTGACACTCCGCTTACCCAGCGGTTAAGTGGCTGAGTACTTCGACTGGTGACCATGGTTCAAACCATACACGTTTTCGGGTGATTTCTACAAATAATGAAAAACGTTTAGGTATAGTTGGGACTAGATTTTTATTTATTCTGAAAGGGTTGCCGCAAAGTATCTAATGTAAACTCTTTTGTGAACACAATTTATTACAATATAAAAAAATATTCAACCCGACGACTACGCTAATGCGTTACAAGTTTTATGGTACGCCAGAGACCCAAGAGATGTTTAATATGTGATACATGTTTTCTCAATATTTTTATTTATTTATCTAAAAAATATGAAATCAGGCTCTGTCAGAGGCTATATGCTTTGAAGGGCTTGTTTACTTTATCATTTTTCGTGCTCCCTTGGCGGCATTGCTTTCAGAATGAATTATAGGTGGTTCAGACTCTTACTCGCTCAGAATCGAGTATGGGAATTACCGCACGTAGTTGCCAAAATGTAGTTTCAAATAGATAAACCTACTACACCAAAATTTAAAAAAACTTATGCAAATACAAAAGTACACTCACACAATGTAGCCACAAGCAAAGTCCGACAAGAAATTTGATATAGTTTCTAAGAAAATTCTAAAGAAAATTGAAGCAGTTTGCAAGTAATGACTTTGCCCAATCGAACCCGACCTATAATCTTTTTTATAAGGTGAGTGTTAAAACCATTTTAGGTATAGGTACTTTAACTGAGGAATCTTGGTTCTTTGAGTTTGGACCGCGTCAGAAATTAAAATCGCTTGCCTGTGACGTTTCGCCATCGATTGCTCGCTGCTGTCATCTTCAGGGATCTTTACTACTCCCCTGCGAGACTGACTTCATAAGACAGGTTTGACTCTGTCTACTATATAGTCTACACAACAAACTATGTTATTTTTTTTTTTTTGTTTCTGTATTTTGAAAGGCTTGTTGATTGACATTAATATACAAACCAAACATTTAAAAAAAGTGTTAAGTGTTTGTTGTATTACATTAAAATTGTAATATTTGTACCTTGCTCTATGTTAAATACCATGTCAAGCAAAGTTTGTTTTAAATGAATATTTTTATACATTAAAGTCTAGTCTTCAAGCCTACTCTCTTACTTTCTGAAATTATAGCTGCTGCTTATAAAAGAATAATAAAAGATAAAAACACATTAAAAACACAAATGCATTATACAAATTTTATGTAAGCATGGGGTGGGGGTAGACTTCCCTACATACTTTTGATGACATGGGAAGGAGAGGTTATTATTGTAATAAATCTGCTTACGTACAACAGTTGAATGGCCCCTAGGGATGGGGGACCCTAACATATTACAATCTAACGAATTTTACCGATGCCGGTTTCCAACCGCAAATGATGCGGGGTTTTTATGAAAAAATACAATTAGAGGATTCGCTTTAAAAACTCGGATTTTCCCCGAGGAATGGGGCAAACCAAAAGAATCACTTCTCCTTCGCAAATCCCAAAAATACAAAATTTCACTATCTCTACCAAAGTGGTTCACCTTTAGTCCAATAAAGTATCTGGTAAATATGTTAGGGGTAGGGTGTGGGGTCCCCATATGTAAATACAATACAAGTGGCGCTGATCCAAATATCCCGTTTTTAATTAATTATAACTAAAGAAACTTCCAGGACCGATGTGAATAGGATTCTGGCAGGGTAAAATAAGTAGCGAAATGAGGTAATATTCGTCACGATCGACGTCCTGAAATTGTTAGGTAAATCTTATTTTGGGCTATTTTTGTTAAAAATGGTGGAGAAATGTAACAGAAAATTATAAATGTATGTTTTTATAACCTGAAACTAGCAAACAAGGTTAAAGAAGACGTCATTTATTGAAAGTCAAATATGAAGAACATTTGGCAACATCAAAATATGTCAGAGGGATATAGGCTTTTTCATCTTAAAAAGCCAATTTAAAAAAGAGGACTTGGATCTAATAAAGAATTTAACCTGACCGTGACTTCGGTCACGTTGAATTTTATTTTAAAAATCCTCACACAGAACTCGGATGCGTAAAGTTGCCGATATGCCAAATGTTCAAATTAAGAGTGACAAACTTTCGAAAATCTAAATTTTTATTTTTTTACAAAAAAATACCAAATTATTTATAACTGCGCCATTACACTATTATTATTACGAGATTTAAGAGTTAGTTTTACTTACCATTTTTAACAAAACCTTTTGAGGTAAAGCACAAACGCTAATATTTTTTTCTTGAAATAACGTTGAAAAATATAGGCGAGCTCAAACTAACCCAAAAATAAATTAAATCTATTATAAGAAAAGCAAGCAGAAAAGGCAGTGAATCACGTAACCAGAAAGTTCATACAGTGTTACCCAGCCACAAATATTTACAAAGAAACTCCCTAAGATTTTCAGTGAAATTTTGGCGGCGAACTAGGTTGATGTTCTGGTTAGTTCTGGGTTTCTTTCCAGTGACGAAAATTTTTGTGGCGTCATGCTCCAGGGCTTAAAGCTCTTGAACTGCCTCTAAAAGTTAGTCACTGAACGCATCCTGTAGGACAAGGAAAGAGAGATACTTTAAGAAATTTTAAAATTTCGTTGTTTTTAACCTTTCTTGGCTTTATAATAATAATCTCTTTTTAATATCTAATTCCATTTTAAATAAATAATTTTAAAAATCCATCCTTAACCATAAAAACACGTTTGAAGCACAAGAACCAAAAGAGGGGTTGGTGCATGAGGGGCAAGGGGAAAGAAAAACGGAGTAGCTCAGGTGCATAACACTTTTCGTCACTGGAACGCCATAAAAGTAGAACGAAATGCTCTTGAGCTACTCGGGAGCGCTTTATTGCGTCACTGGAAAGCCACCTGGTTAGCTTGGGTTGTAACTTCATTCATCTATCCATCTATCTACCTATCTATGTAACGGAATCTTTGGCCTAATTTTACCAACTTCCAGCGATTCAATTTCTTTGAAACTTTGCACACGTATCAAGGACCGATGACAATGCAATAATTTAAAAACAGTATCCCGTTATCCTGATTAGGACCGCCAGGATAAATAAATTCCTTTACAGATCCTCTGTGTCTCTTGACAAATGGCGAAGGAATTTTAGTGAATAAACTGGAGCATTTATTTTTAAAAACTAATTGATATATCGAACTAAAAATGGAAAATAAATAATAGTTTAAAAAACTAAAAAAACACGCTTTTATATGCAACCGAACTAAAAATTAGAAAATAATTTTTCATTACAAAGAGTTTGTCACTTCAGAATAAAAGCGTGGGGTGCTTAATATATTAAATGTTATAATTATTCTATTTGGCAAATATCTGTGAGGGAAAAGTTATGAAAAAATAGTAAAATGCACCCCACGCTTTTTACTCTGAAGTGACAAACTCTTTGTAATGAAAAATTATTTTCTAATTTTAGTTCGGTTGCATATAAAAAGCGTGTTTTTTTTAGTTTTTAAACAGGGTGGCCCACCATATTCGACACGGTCTGTAGCTGGATAACCATGGTGTTTTTAAAAAAGTAAATACTGGAACATATACAGGTCGGATAAGACCACAGTATAAAATTATTTTAGCTCTATACAGGGTGTCTCAAAAAAGTGTGACGTATCAAAGCTATATTTTTTAAATGGAACACCCTATATTTTATGACGGTTTTAGATTCTACTTTAAAAAATAACTCAAGTTTGTTTATAGTACTAAGTGTCTAATTTTATTCGTTTTTGTGATATTTGATTTTTTTGAAAATAGTAGAGGTAAAATTAAATTGATTTTACTTTAACACTTTTAACACTTTAAACTTTAAAATGTGTAACAAGATTAGAAAAGTCTGCCATATCATACGTAGGTCAAATCAAGATCAAATATTGTACAGGGTGATCAAAAATAATTTCAATTTTTCAGAAAATCAAATAGCCATATCTCTTATTTTAAATGGAACACCCTGTATTTTCTTACGTCACATGATGACAAATAAAATACTCTTCAAATGGTGTATAGGTTGCCTATACCTATCTTTTGTGCTTTTTAGTAAAATCTGTTTTTACAAATTTTTAGTCCAAATGTTTATTTAAATTAAAGTTGGCTGTGACATAGCAGCCATTAATATTTTTCTTAAGAAAATAACAACGACCATTTATTGATTACTAGTGTTTTAGTCAGTTTAAAAGAAATTTCAATGATTTTAAATAAAAACCTTTCTTCTACAACAACAAGATGATATAATACTGGTAGGATGTGAAAAAATGGTTTACTTTAGTCTAGAGTTAATCCTGAAAAATATTCCAGGAGAAACCATCTGATAACCTTAATAGTTGCTTTAAAAATTTGACACAGTGATTATGGATAATGGAAGAAACGAGTTATAGGTCACAGAATGTTGTCATAACTGAGCAGAGGCGTTATTAGGATTGTTTAAAAACACAAGTTTTATTATTACCACATTCAGCTGAAATAAGTGTTATTGGAAGTAGCATTATAAGCAACTAATGAATTTTTTTCTGTGAATTTTCAAAAATAGTGGCAGATAATACAAAATCTTTAATTTTGTGCTTTTTCCAACAAATTTACATTTTTATATAACGGCTTAGGTGAATAGGCATAGCTATATGGCACCCAGCCTACTTACATTTAAATAGACATTTGGAATAAAAATATGTTAAAACGGAATTTACTTAAAAGTATAAAAGTATAGGTATAGGCAAACCTATACACCATTTGAAAGAGCATTTGGTTTGTCATCATGTGGTGTAAGAAAATACAGGGTGTTCCATTTAAAATAAGAGATATTGCTATTTGACTTTCTAAAAAATTGAAATTATTTTTTGATCACCCTGTATAATCTATGATCTCGATATGACCTACGTATGATAAGGCAGACTTTTCCTAATCTTGTAACAAATTTTAAAGTTTAAGGAGTTTATATTGTTAAAATAAAATTAATTTAATTGCACCCCTGCATTTTGAAAAAAATCAAATATCACAAAAACGAATAAAATTAGACACTTATACTATTAACAAACTTAAATTATTTTTTATGTAGAATCTAAAACCGTCATAAAATATAGGGTGTTCCATTTAGAAAAATATAACTTTGATACGTCACACTTTTTTGAGACATCCTGTATAGAGTAAAATAATTTTTATACTGTGGCCTTATCCGACCTGTATATGTTTCAGTATTTACTTTTTTGAAAACCCCAGTCTTTGGTCATCCAGCTACAGACCGTAGTCGTCATATTATATATTTTATGAAAGTCAAATGCTCAAAGGGGCTACATAAAATTTTTAAAAATCTTCATTGTGACGTTTCGGCATATGGGTTTAGCCTTTGTCAAACATTAAAACTATAACAAGAATGCTGATGTTATATAAATTTAAAAAAATCGTTTTATACAAAAGCACACATATCATATATATATATATATATATATATATATATATATATATATATATATATATATAAAAAATACACAAAACTATTTAAAAACACCTCTTCACATTATGGCCACAGTACGTGTTCGTATTAATATTTATTGCAGACTGATAATAAAAACTAAATCTTGGGGATTAAAGAAGTGAAATGTACATGTTATTAAGGTTGTTAATATCTTTTTATCATTTATTGAATTATTTGATTTTTTGTATTGCTAGCAAACACTATTTGCCGGCAATGTACATTTTTATATTGGCATTGATGGTAAAGCATTGGCAATTGGTGGCAATATTATGCCAACATCTAACACGTATTAAAAAGTCAAACCCTAAATAAACACTTAATTGCCAATAAATTTTACATGCAGGCGAATTGCCGGCAAGCATACAAAAATGGCGGCATACCAATCCTGATTAAATAAAGCATGCCTTTTGTTGCAGGCAAATAAATATTCGATTTTGAAGGCAAAACCTTCAACGCATATTCATACTTTTCAAACCATATTATTAACATTGGTATTTAACTAACATTAGAGCAATTTTTTTGATCTGTTTTATTTATAATGGCAGCTAAACAACATTATTTTATGTTTTTTTACATAATTTAAAGGAAATGGCCTTTTCATAACATTTTATTGTTAAAAATCATGCAAATAAAAATTAGGTCAAACAAAATGTTTATTATGTATTTTGGAGCGAATAAAAATAAAATGATGGTAAAATTAGCTACGTTAATTTCGACCGAAGGTGACCGCTTTGTGCATTTGTTTTCTACGTGGTTTTCTAGCTTTTTAGTTTCTTTTTTAAAGAAAAGAGTTTTTAATAGACATAATTAAATGTATTCATTACCTAATAAGTGTGTGTTGTGTGATTAATTGGTGATGGCTAGTCGAGAAGGCAAGATATTCAAGTAGACTGTTAGGAGCTGTAAACATTTTGTTTAAAACCTTATTAAAAGTTTTAAAGACGTGTTAATAAAAAATATTATATATATTTAATAGTTTTTTGACATACCGATAGATGGCGTAATGGACAATAAACTACTACGTTTCTGCAATATCTTCGCTTTTTATCGCCTAAACCGTACCCATTAGACAAAAATAATTCGAGAGCGGTCTGCGGTAGGTGATCTCACTTAGCTTTGAAAGAAATATCTTCGGCTAGTGTAAAAATCTGCATCTCCAAGTTGGACAGTGTTCCGAGAGATGCTACTTTGCATTGCAAGGAAATTGCATGCAGTAAGGAGTTTTTTCCTATTTTAATTTTCAAATAAAATATCGCATCATTTTAGCTTTTAAAAAAAAGTATATGCGACAATTTTCGTCAATAAGACGTCAGCTTGCTGCTTGGGAGTATCTGCATTTGCCCACTTTCGTGTCTTTTTGTTATCTTTTTGCCAATAACTTATTAATGATGGATGCCATCATCCTAAATGTATTTTTATCAATAACTTATTAATGACGGATGCCATCACATTATCTGCAACACGTGGCCTAATAACGGCCAATGTGCCCACTTTCGCGTCTTTTTTGATACCTTTTTGCCAATGCCTTGCCATTAAAGAGTGTTGGCAATGCCAGTAAATTAAATTATTTGATTTTCTGAAAAATTGAAATTATTTTTGATCACCCTGTATAATATTTGATCTTGATTTGACCTACATATGATATGGCGGACTTTTTCAATCTTGTTACATTTTAAAGTTTAAAGTGTTAAATGTGTTAAAGTAAAATCATTACATTTACCTATGCATTTTTCAAAAATCAAATATCACAAAACAAATAAAATTAGACACTTAGTACTATAAACAAACTTGAGTTATTTTTTAAGTAAAATCTAAAACTGTAATGACATATGGGGTGTTCCATTTTAAAAATATAACTTTGATACGTCACACTTTTTGAGACATCCTGTATAGAGACTAAATAATTTTATACTGTGGTCATATCCGACCTGGTATGTTCCAGTATTTACTTTTTAAAAACCCCATGGTTATCCAGCTACAGACCGTGTCCTATCTATCTATCTATGTAACGGAATCTTTGAGCCTAATTTTAACCAACTTCCAGCTATTCGATTTCTTTGAAACTTTGCACACGTGTCAAGGACCGATGAAGATGCAATAATTTAAAAACAGTATCCCCGTTATCTTTTTTGAATCGCCAGGAAAAAAAATTCCATTATATTATAAAAACAACACCTAGGATGCCATCTGTTGGCAAACATTTCAAACTCTTGCTATTAAATGAAGAAGAAATTTTTAGTTTTTACACAATTTGGTTAGTTGCACCATGGGTGTTCAATTTTTATGAACAATAAAAATATAGGGTTAGTTGCACCATGAGTTCAAGGATTCCATAATAAAAATTACATTATGTATATGTATACATAATACATAATGTGCAATTAATAAAATTAACATTCTTTTTTTTGGATCGCCAGGAAAAAATTTTTCCTTTATATTATAAAATATAAAAACAACACCTAGGTTGCCACCTGTTGGCAACATTTCAAACTTTGCTATTAAATGAAGAAGAAATTTTTTAGTGGGTTGCAATATATTGGCAACGGTCCAAACATTGCCTGGATTGCCATCTGTTGGCAAAATTTCAAACTTTGCTACTTAATGAAGAAGAAATTTTTGTAGTGAGCTGCAATCTGTTAGAAAATTTTAAAATTTGCCACTCTTGTTCATTAAAAAATTTTTCGCCATTTTGTCAAGAGTAGCAGAAACTAAAAAATGAAAAATAATTAATAGTTTGAAAAACTAAAAAACACGCTTTTATATGCAACCGAACTAAAATTAGAAAATAATTTTTCATTAAAAAAATATTGTCATTTCATAGTAAAAAGCGTGGGGTGATAAATATATTAAATGTTATAATTATTATATTTGCAGAAATGATCTATGATGGAACAGTTATGAAATAATAGTAATGCACCCCACGCTTTTTACTATGAAATGACAATATTTTTTTTTAATGAAAATTATTTTCTAATTTTTAGTTCGGTTGCATATAAAAAGCGTGTTTTTTTAGTCTTTTAAACCTAAGAAAGTAGTATTATTAAGAAAAAATAGATTTTATTTGAGAAATACGCACGAATAGAAAAAAATCAAAATATTTTTCAAAAAAATAAGGAGACAGCTGCACATCTGTTTATGTAAATAAAAAAGACAAATCCTGAGATGTATATTTTTTAAAAATGCAATTAGAAAAAACCAATTTTTACCTATTTATTGGTTTTTAAAATGAACGATTTAATCATATATTTTTCAAGACGTTTCTAAATAATCTTTTTAAATTTTCTGTTATCAAAACAGGTACAATGTACTAATTTCACAATAATGTCACAAACCTAAATTTTCACCAAGCAATTTTAGGCGTTCAACCAGTTATAACCGCGGTAATAATTGGTGACAACTTTGACGTATAATACATTGTTTAAACGTCAAAAACCGATTAGTAAATACCGTTTTTAAATTGGTTCTTCGCCCTAAAATTGATGACTGTTATATGGCAGAAGAGAGAGTTATACATATGTATATCTATTTTTAAGGTTGAAAAGATAGAGTAAGCTTTGGTTTAAATAATTTTTATTTTAACTAATGTGAAAATTAAGTAAAACTAATAAAATAAAATACATATTCTTAAAATTATTTGTATCCTATTTGACAGTAATGTTAGGACATTTTTTGATAAATAGTCCCTGGTTGGAGTACACGCCAAGTAGCTAAAATAAATGGGACTGCTTCGATCCTGGACCCAACAGACTTATCTATTGACCCATCCCAGTTAGGAGAACCCTTAATACAAAATAAAGAAAAACCATATAAATACACCAAAATATTTATCTACATTTCGGTAGCAAGTCTGCCACAGTGTTCAAAGTAAATTTAATATAAAAAAATTAACTGAAATTCAATAACATTTGTAAATAAAAAACTTCTACACTTCAGACAAAAAAAAAAATAAAAAAAAATCAACAGACTTATCAACGAAACATTGATATGCATTTTAAATTTTTGGGGTTTTTAGAGATTTTTCGTTATTTGAACTGCACGTTCACGGGCGTATAATAGAACATTTAAGTTTGGCGTTGTGTAACAAACTCTGACAATTAGACTACTTAATACATATACCAGACAAATAAGTACAAAAACACAAAATATATTTATTATTCTTTTAAGCAAATGCTGCAAAGTTTATTTTGGTTCAGCGCCGGTCTTGGGGGTAGAGGACGGAGTGATCGCTCTACGTGCCCAGATGACAGACCCCTGAAAACCAAATGTGAAAATCAAGTTCTAGCGAAAAATAAAAATTTAGAATTACTTTTAATCAAAGCCGTTATACAGGGTTTAAGAAAGTAACGTAACGGTCAAACATCTCATGATTTAGGCGCTTAAAAAATTAAAAACGAAGGTTGAATAATATGTATAACGATGGTTTCGTGAAGCCTATAGATATACAATACAGGGTGTTTCGTTTAGTCGTGG
The DNA here is from genome assembly GCA_014170235.1 of Listronotus bonariensis. NCBI lineage: Eukaryota > Metazoa > Arthropoda > Insecta > Coleoptera > Curculionidae > Listronotus > Listronotus bonariensis. Next base: position 83,481 of record JACEGR010000417.1, read on the forward strand.
TAAACCAAAGTTATCTCTTTTTAACTGAAACACTCTGTAGTTTTAAAAAAAAAATTGGAATAAATAATACATAAAAAAAAATTACACAGAGCAATGCATCTCCATGCAACAGTTTTCGTATAATAGCATACCAAGCTAAATTATCCTACTCCTGGTATATTTATTTAAAGTAATGGGGAAATCTTTGTCCTTATTCACTGTTGACGTATCGTGTCCCTGATATATTTTTTATATCATTACTAATTTATATTTGTAAAGAAATGTAAAATAATATATAAATTATTATATAAATATATAACAAATATTTTTCTTTACACATTAAGATACTGAGGTTTTAAGATTTTTAAATTATTTAATGATTTAAAAAAATATTTAAGACCGGTATTGGACATGACTTTTTAATGCGCATGTACCAAAAACCTTCCGATGGGCCTCGAGTTTGTTTACTGCGCGAGGTCGTAAAAAACCGCAAAAGGCAACTAGGCTCTGTGTATCTAAATGTTAGATATCTATGGTTTTCACTGTCCAAATACTCTTGATTGCCCTGCAGTCATATTTTTAGAGATAGCTTATGTAAAGGGACCACACGTCCTGATTTCTGGCGGGACAGTCCCGCTTTTGGAGAACTGTCCCGCGTCCCGCCGAATTGACAAAATGTCCCCAGTTTTTGAAAAAGTCCCGATTTGAGGTGGGATAGAGTGTTTTTCCGCGGAGGTAAGGACTTTTTTAAAAAGTGTTTTTTTTGCTCTTCAAAAAATTTTGGGGGAAAAAAGTATGAAGAAAACCATCTTTTTACTTGTCCCGATTTCAATGGCTGTAAATGTGGTTACTTTAAGTTTATGTTACACTCTTTAAGGGGAAAATCACTGATCTCGATGGATTGCTAATGTTATAACCTGCGCGAAACAAAGTTACATTTCATGGGCGAAAAAACCGGTTTGTACGCAAGCCAGTTGAGGAGTAAACGCACCGGACCCAAACAAACTATTCGCATTATAGGAAAGAATGTGTTGACCGCGTCCTGGTTTTCTGTTCAGTACGGTAGCTAATGAGCGGTACGGTCAGACCGCGGACGAAGGGTACGGGGTGCCGGTGTTTGTATTTTGCAACGGCTTTTAAGTGTGCATGTTCGTCCGAAAGATGCTTCCTGCCACTGCGGATCTAAATGTAGGTTATCTATGGGAAAATTCAATTATAAGAATATAGAAAAATATACAGGTTGTTCCTTTTAACCCTAAACTGGAAAATCGGTCATTTGTTTTGGTGCTAATGGAATGTTACTAACCAAATGGCATAGATATAAAAGGCTTTTTCCGAAAGCTGCTTTTTGATAACTTAAATTGTTCTAAAGCTATTCGCGATCAAAATTGCACCAGTATGGAAACCAAACCGCCTACCTTAGCAAATGCGTAAGTGTAATTCCCTTCACCAATATGCTATATCTCGCAATTCACCGCTGCAATGAGCGCACCGATTCGAATAGAACGAGATCAGGGGCTGCGGGCCCACCGCTTCCCCTTTCGTCGGACGACGACACGAACAATACACACCCACCTTGAATATTTACTATGCTTTTAATTTCATATGGTCTGCAAGTTGGTTTCCACACCTGTAGACCTTCTATTAGACCTACTGAATTAATAAACTCAATAAGCGGTAATGCTTGGTTAAAAAGTATAAAAGTTGATGGTGAAAATGTGGTAATTATTATTGCGCTGAAAAACAATTGCTCTACCTTTATTAGGGCATAGGTGAGTACGCATTTCGTTCATTAATAATTTCAGCGAGGCTTTTATCGGTCGGTGGAAGACGACATATTACTCTACATTCATGTTTTAAGATTGTTAGCATGGCTATGTCTCCTGGCTTAAGAGGCTCTAGAGTCTTGTATTCATCATGAACTGTTGACATATAGCTCTTTATTTCTTCAATCCAATTTTCTGAAGACATTGCAATTGAGATCACTGTAATGTACCCACAACGGCTTAATATTGTTCTCCCAGATGGAGATACTCGATTATAATGACGAGCATAACTTGGCGATCGGTTGAAATACTCCTAAAAATACATAGTACATATAAATAATTCTTTAATATAAATTTAGAGATTAATTCCTTTACACTCAAACAGTGGGTTGAACAGATATACATCGTGTCCGCCTAAGTTCTCTACATATGGAAAACTTTTTTATTATTAATTTAACGAAAAAGTTATTCTTAAGAAAAAGTTCTGCATGGTCTAAAACCTAAAAAGCAATCATTAGATATTTATTTTCTTCAGTAGTATACGAGGTATCTCAAAAAACATGAATTTTGTTCAAGAGAAAAGTACCCTTATTTTTGAAACTATCAAAAATTATTATTTAAAATAATTGTTTAGAAATAAAAATAACTAAAAATATGCAAACTCATTCATTTTCAAGAAATTTTATTTTTTTTATAAACGATGAAAATTTAAATTTGTACATTTGTAAATACAGTGCTTGTCTAAATTCAGCTAGGACCCCTCTCCTAACTTTCAATTTAACTGGTATTTTTTCATACATAAACCCAACTTTAGACAAGAAATGACAGATATAAATGTTTAACTGACAGCTGGGCGCCATTTTGAAAAAAATAATTAAATGGCATGTGGGGTCTTGTGATTCGCCATTTTAAAGACCCTAACAAGTACTTTTAACCCCAGAATATAAAGTAAATACCTTTACCTACTACAAAATAACGGTGCTTTGAAAATTACCTGAATACCTTATTTATATGGCCATATTTTCAAATCTAATAAAGTAAGATACACTTAATGTAGTATTAAAAAAAAAAAATTAAAGGATTTATTTAATGGTGAAATTGGTGATAATATCAAAGAATACCAATCCATAGAACCCCACCAGTGAGATTTCAGCGTACACCTAAAATTTTTAGTACCTTTTAAACCTGACCAACAGATGGCGAAAGTAGAACGATTACCATCAGAAATTGATAGCAGTCGCCGACGAGCAGTTGGCCCGATCAGTTAGAGTGAGTTAAAATTTTCAAAGTACCGCAATTTTGTAGTAGGTAAAGGTATTCACTCTATATTCTTATAAAGTACTTGTCAGGAGCTTTAAAATGATGTGAAACAAGATCTCCCTTTCCATTTAATTTTTTGTTTCAAAATGGCACCCAATTCGTATTTTGACATTTAAATCTGTCATTTCTTGCCTAAAATTTTGTTTATATTGTCTTACTAAAGTCCTCAAATTTTCATGAAAAATACAAAAACAATTCAAAAGTAGGAGGAGGGTTTAAAGTTTAGACAAACACTGTACTTATTTCGAAATGGAATATTAAAGAAAGCCTAAGAACTGTCAAAACAGTGAAAAGTCACAGAAAAACTTTGCTTTGGTGAAGTCGGTTTTTGTTCTTTTTGGTAGTTATATACAAAAGACGACATGTTTTGTAAGATAAGTAACATATTAAGAGCATATTTATTTGATTTGTTACTTTGACGCCAATAGCTATTTTTCATATTAAATTATAAATTAAAAAAGGTGTAGAATTCTGTTATTGTGCCTTAAATGCAAAATCATTTCATGTACTTTGGTATATTTAGCAAAATGCAAGCTCAACAGAAATCGTCTGATAAAAGTTAATGCAAAAGTCTTTAATGCTATTCATTTCTAAATAAAACAATGACAAGAATTGCTGAATAAAATATTTAATTTAAGATAGCAGTATTAAGATAGCAATAGTCGTCTGTATTTCTACTGCAGGTACTAATCTACTTTTTTATTGTTTCCTGTTTTTATTTCCATTACCTTGTAGTGGGACTAATAAATGTATATGTTATGTTATGTTATGTTATTAAAATTATTTAGTAAGAAAGAGTAAATAAATTTAAGGCTGAACTAGTATTTCGGTTGACTTACAACTGCTCGAAACAGTCAAATGTGTCTATTTTTTAAATTCGAATTTTATGTGCTTCGTAAAATAGATTTTGGCATTTTTATTTTATTTTATTTTTTTATCTTTTGGACTTCCCACGAGGCATACGCCTAAACAGAGTACGTGGCGTCGGGTTATTAACCTTTTTAAAACCCTCTTTGTTTTTAATATATTTTTGCATTAAATTGCATAGCTATACTTTGAATCATTTCAATCCCAGTGTGCCATGAAGCCCTATGTGTATATATGGTTGCCGCATTATCAAAGAAAAAGCCACGCAATTTAATGCAAAATAATGTTAAAAACGTAGAAAAACGGGGTTTTAAAAGGTGAAAATCCAATATTTTGTAACACTTTGGCTTTAAACCAAGAATTGTGTGCAAAGAAGTATAGGTACCAAATTTCGTTAAAATCGGAGTTGCCGCAGGTTTCTAGAAAATCACCTAAGAGCATATTTGTTTCTGTTGGTTACGTGAAGACCTTTTTTGTTTTTGGTTGTCATATACTCCAATAAACCCCTCCAGAAAAAGAAATTATCTACGCCAATGTTGATGACTTGATAAAACAGAGAATTTATATCATACACAGACTTTCCACAGATGGGGTCTACAAGAGGACAAATGGATCAAAAATTTAATTTTTTGACACGAAGAGAAAATATTAATTTTGTATAAGTACAGAGTTTGCAAGAGCTTAAAAAACATTTTTTTTTCTCCAAGAGTTAAACTACCACCTTTATTTTTTATTTTTAAGCAAAATTTAAAAAATATATTTAGAATAATAGTGGTAATTGTATTAATTATTAAGTTTGTAATCAATAATAACAAAAATACAAAATTTTATTGAACTTCATAATTTGTCAAAAATGCCTTAATCACATTCGTTTACAGCTGAAAAATTCTGTTATGTAGGAAGTTGGAGGAAGCAGGTGTTTGAAAAGCTAATTATGAGAAATTTTTAGGTCATTTTAATATAAAAATAACATAACTTCAAAATCAGTTTTTCAGGAATTTTTTGATATCCCTGTAACATTAATAAGGATACTCAAAATGCTATTCTAAATAAATTTTCTAAATTCCATTTTGTTTAAAAATAAAAATAAAGGTAGTTTTACTCTTGGAGAAAAATTATGTTAAGTTTTTACACACTTTGTGTACAAAATCAACATTTTCTCTTTCATTGATCTTCATGAATATACTTTTTTTACAAGCAAAAATTTTTATAGAGAATAATTTTTTCCCAAAAACGAAATGTTTTATCCATTTGTCCTCTATAAGCCTCCTCCATGGACAGTCTGTACAGGGTGGCTCGAATTCGACGCTCATCATTGGGATTTCGGAAACCGTAAGAGATGCAGGATCGGTTAAATGAAGGCAAAGTTGCGCAATTTGATGCTCAATAAAATGCCGTTTTGCGTTTTAAAAATTCCGAGTACTTTCGAAGATATTCGAAAAAACCGGAATTTTCAATTTTAGTTTCTATTGTTTCCTGGCTATATTTGTTAAGATAACTCAAAATGAAAAACACGTTTTCATGGCCACTTTTTCTGCTCTATAATTCAGTGTGATTAAATATTAAATCTGACGTTTCGGCTCCTGGCGACCATCATCAACTTAATTTTTTTAAATACGGACCTGATATTTTTTTCAATTTAATTAAATCCTTTCATCACTCTTAAAACACTATATATCGCCACTTTGATATTTGCTAACGTTTCGTACAGATAATTCCATCACCAGAATATTGCATATTTATTTAACCATAATACGGCCCTGAACTACATTTTTAGGTAAAAGGTAAAAAAAAGAATAAACTTATTACATATTCGTAATCTTTTATTGCAACTCATTGATATCTAACAGCGGAAATTACTTTATTAACCGAAAATTTCATGAATATTAGACGTCGTTAGTTGATTTCTGCGTTTAATGTTACATTTTATTATTCTTATTAAAAGAAATTCCAAATATTGTGTGCCACTTTAGCTTTAAATCAAGAATTGTGTGCAAAAAAGAAGGGGGAAATATTGTCAAAATAGGGATTAATTTAAATTTCAAGTCTGATGATGAATATGTCAAGAACAAAACGTTTCCGCCAAAAAATTCTTTCTAGCATTCCGGTGATCAGCGCCCCAGAAAACCCCGTATACCAAATTTCCGTTCGGAGTCGCCGCAGGTTTCTAGAAAATTACCACTCTTATTATATTACGCCTACCCCACAAAACATGTCAGTTTCGTGTATGTAACTACCAAAAAAAGAACAAAAAGGACTTTGGCAGAAGCATCCTGGGGGAATTACCCCTTGTACCCTGCCAAACTTATCTACACCAGTGGTCAAGTATCCACCTATGAATATGTAAAATTTATACTCCGTTTAAGTAAAATATCAAAGTTTATACAGAAGTTATACTTACCATCTTAGAAGTTACAAAAACTTTTGAAGAATAAAGCACAAGTTATACAATTTATTTAGTGAAAAACAGCGATGGACGACAAGCTCAACTCTCGACAAACCCAGAACAAAAAGAAACGATATTGGTAGCAAAGATGGTACTGAATCCTGAATCACACCGATCGTGAGTAAATCATACATAATTAGGTAAATCAGCAATTTTGTACAGTGTTGCCTTTCGTCAACAAAGATGCGCAGAGAAACTCCCTAAATTTTTTAAGTAAAATTTTGACGGCGGGCTCCTCGGTTGACTTTCTGGTTAACGCGATAGAACTTACCCTTAAAGCTTATACCGTCTAGAGGCAGCTTTGCCGACTGCAGGAGGCTATACTACACCTTCAGCCAAATCTAAAAAGTTCAGTAGGAAAGGCAGATGGTCTAACGCGTGAAGAAGGCGCGCTTGTGGCTGCTCCGGTTGTATCGGCAGCGTCGATCTCCGGAGTTAAGCAGTGAAGTGCGCGCCCATAACTTGGATGGGTGACCGGCATTGTGGGTTTTGGGCAACGGCACGCGGTGTTCTGCTCGGGGTGAACAAACGGACCGAGCAACAACCATCCAAGTTATGGAATGAATGGTGTGTGAATGGGAAGGAGTAGGGGGTCAAGGTACAATAAGCCTTCAGGCTGCAGTGCACTACCTAGGGGGGCGGTCGCTCGGGCCTGGAGTGGGATGACCCCGGAAAGGGCGAAAAAAAAAAAACGCGTGAAGAACACTAACAGGTAGAGAGAAAAAGACCAAAGTAAATTCTTAAGCCAATTTTATTAAAATAAGTTTATATAAACATGGGCCCTCAAATTTTTGTTGTCAAGATATAGGGTGTTAAAAACACTTTTTTAAGAAAATGTCAGAGTAGATATAAACGTAGTTTCAGTTTAAGTTTAGAAAAAAATATACTTTAATTTGTGGGAGTCAAACTAAAATAGGAATCTTTAGAAAAAACTCATAATATTCGACTGAAAATACATTTTTATTTTTGTTATTTACGGTAAATGTATGCAATTGTGACTAGAAATAGCCTATTTTTTAATTGTATTTAATTAACTTAAACACGGCTTAAAACCAAAAGTCACTTTTAACATTAAAAAAACATCTAAAATCTTTGTGTAAAGTTTTTTATGTACAAAACGAATTCGAAATTTTATACAGGGCGACTGAACATTACACATAGGTAAAATGTCTTTTTGCACATTTTTTTTTCAATATAAGCAGTTAAACTAAACCACTTTAGTGTATATAGTTTTAGAAATTTATTTTGGGACAATGTCATGTCGTTTATTACATTTAAATGTCACTAAAAATTTTAAACTTTCATGCTTCAGAAGCAGAGTTATTTGTATAGAAGGAACAGTTTAAAAATGTAAATTCGGTGCTCTTTGATAAGAAAAAAATCACAAAAAGTTTAAAGCAAATAAATCGGCATGCTTGTCTTCTGCGGCCGCCTTTGCTATATTTCTTTATGATATGCCGGTTGATGCAGCTGGTCATCGCACTATGGGATAGAAATTAATTTTTTGGTCAAAATTCTGAAACTTACCAATCTAACCTAAAATGAGGTGCTTTTTACTGAAAAATAATGAAAATATTTATTATAAATTATTACAAATGCTTTTGGAAACCTAAAACTTATTATATGTTATTATAAATTTACACCCCCTTAACATTATTATTTTTTATTGTACAAAATAAACTAAATTATCAGCTTGTTTGGTTAATTCGGTAGTATTCTAATCAGTAATCCGAAGGTTATTATCTCATATGATATACAGGGTACGACAATAGGTATGATTTTTTAAATGGAATGCCCTGAATATTATATCACCACCAAAAATCTTTAAAAAATCTTTTAAAATGCTCTAAAAAATACTACATTTGATGTGTCTATCTCCATTAGTTTCGGAAATATGACCATCCACATCTGAAAAATAGTTTTAAATTATTCTTAGAAGCGTAATAGAGATACATCTTCCCAACTTTCTTTATTTTTTAAAGTATAAAATAAATAAAAACCCTGTTTTGTTGGGTAGATTCTGTAGAATCCATATCTTTCATCAGAATGCTTTTATCTTTAGGATATACAGTGTAGGACAAAACATATTAATTTTTAAAATGGAAAACCTTGTAAATTATAAAAATCTTGTATCTGTCCTTATACTCAGAAGTAGCAAAATGTAGGAAGGCAATTGTAAGTACAAAAACTGATAAAGAAAAAGGTAAAAATCTTTGACAAAAGTAGCGAGACTTCACGAGACTGCATCGAAAACACAACAATAGCTCTTATTATTTAAACTCTTTACTTTTTTAGTAAACAAGAGCTAATAATAAACTAAGTAGATTAAATGTTGTATATTTATGTTTACTTAAAATACATTTTCAAGTTTCTTATTACCCCAATAGAAGTCGTCATATCCTTTTATAATTTTGCGTACATGTAGTTTGGAGTATCTACTTTGAAATACACAGCATGAGCCATTAAATTTCAAAGTTGCTTTTGGCCAAAATAATGGATTTCTATCCATAGTGTTTCGGCGCGTCGCTGTAAAGGATAGCGGCGCCTTTGTATAAAATAGTCCGATTGCAGACGGCCTTTTTTATGTTTTTTTGTATTATTTTCAAAGGGTACCGAATTTGCGCTTTTAAAATGTTCTTACTATACCTGAGGTGGCAGTACTGAGTTTTTTTTTTTTTTTTTTTTTTTTATCTTTGGAGTTGTTTTAGAGATGAAGAGTTGCCGTAAAATCTAAATATCTGAAAACCCGACACCCACGGTACTAAAATTCGCCGCCGATGACTCTGTAAAAAGTTGTTTTAAAAATTTTCTTTCATTTCTTTCAATTTTTGTAATTTTTTTACTAAACTTTTACTTTTACTTTCGTTTTAAAAATAACAACCCAATATAAGGGCGACGCGTTTAGATACTATAGTTTTTGTGAATATTCAAAGCACCCTGTAAATTTCATTTATTATTAGTTTTAAAAAGAGTTTTTATAAAAATAAATACATATTAGGTTCCATGTTGTAAATGTATAAAAAGATTTACAGAATTTCCTAATTTAGCTAAATAATAATACAACTTATACAGGGTAAAAACAAAATAAAATGAATATATTTTATTTAATATGTTAATTGCTTAGATAACTCATAAGAGAATGAGGTTAGCTTCCTAAATAAAGAAATACTTTACAGTGAATTTCTTTATTATTTTTTTATTTCCTCCCCCTTTTATTTTTTGAACAAATTAATTTAAAAAGAAGTAAAATTTTGCACATAAAATTGATGACTAAATACTATATTTTAGAATGAAATTGACAGATGAAAATTTCAAGATGCGGCTGAGCGCCACCGATTGCATTTAAATCTAGATGTAGTATGTGTTGCTGATGTTATCAAGATTGAGTGCTTGTAAGTACCTTTTTACTTTCATTTTACCAGATAATCATCTTCATTATCCCAGTATTTAACATACATGGTGTTTTCAATGTTGAGTCATAATTTTAACAGTTTGTAGAAATCATAAGCAGTAGTCAATTACCTAGTGTTGTTTACATAAACTTGCCAAGGCCTCGGCTACTATACCAAGCGGAAGCGGAGAATGTCAAATCTCTGTATTGGTAGCATACTAGCTGCAATATTTTGTAGTAAGCGGCTTTTAGAAACCAATTATATATTAGAAACGCTCCGCTAATAATATTTGTTCAGTTCAAGCGGCGCGGTGGGGCTTTGTCGCTTACGTATATTGCAGCCCCTGATTTAACAATAGCCATTTCTTTATGCTAACATAAAGATCAAAGGCAGCGCTCCCACACTCTCTGCTTTGTATTGAGTCGTAGCTCTAAGCATGTAGTTGCTAAAACAAAAGTACTCAGTAATCATACTTTCAACCACTTATTGCTCTTTTTTTTAACCATTTATTTCTTTTACTTGTTACACTGACTATACCTGTAGTAATCAACGATATAACATTTTTTTGCCGCAAGATATTGCAAAAGGTATCAAAAAGATGATCACTGGGCAATTGGTCGTGTTGGTTAGGCTACGTGTTGTGTAAATGTGATGGGTACTATCATTGTTGTTATAAGAAAACGCATTGTATTTAATTCATCATTAAAAAGGTTTTACAAAATATGCCTTTTAGATGGTATTATAATATTTTTTTTTCCAATGACAATAAAATGTACTCTTACCGTCCAGGAACTAAAATGTATAAATAATGCAATATGCATAATGTGTGTTTATGACATAGGTGAACCCATATAAAATTAAATACTATATATTTTGAAGAAACCATAAGAGATACAATAAAAATACTAAAAAATACATTTCACTGAACAACTTCTGCATTTAACTTTTTCTTGTATCTCTTATGGTTTTTCCAAAATTATAGTATTTAATTTTATATGGGACACCCTGTACATAAACACACATTATGCATGTGCATTATTTATGCACATTTTAGTTCCCTGGACGGTAAAAATGCATTTTATTGTCATTAGGAAAAATAATGTAATGCCATCATCTAAAAGGCATATTTTTGCCAAAACCTTTTTAATGATGGATGCCATCATCCTAAATGCATTTTTTCAGCATAACTTATTAATGATGGATGCCATCATCCTAAACGCATTTTTTCATCATAACTTATTAATGATAAATGCCATCACATTTTCTGCAACACGTGGCCTAATAACGGCCAATTGCCCATTTTGATGTCTTTTGATACCTTTTTTGCCAATGCCTTGCCGGCAAAAAATCGAAGGCAATGAAGAAGCTGATAAATTGGCAAAGGAGGGCTGGCAGGACAATGGTAGGTCCCCAGCCCTACTGTGGTATTCCATCATGCCAGGTAAGGTCATCCATTAGATCATGGATTATGAGGGAATCACAAGACTGGTGGATGAGAACACCAGGACAGCGTCAGGCGAGAAGTGTTCATCAAGGCTTACTCGCCAGAATTTACAAAAGACCTTCTTGAATTATAACCGGAAGGCAGTAAGAATAATAGTGGGTCAACTGACAGGTCATTGCAGACTGAATAAACACCTGGAAACTATGGGCCTGGCAGAAGAAAACCTATGTAGGTTCTGCCAGGGAGGAGGAAGAAACCGCAGAACACGTATGGTGCTACTGCGAAGCCCTTGTCGTCTGCGGTTTGCAAGGCTGGGTGAAGAAAAACCTAAAGCGGCAAAATATACCAAGGGGCCAGTTTCAAGCTTGTGGAGTCTGATTAAACAGACCGGCTTGGATAGCGTGTCTCTAACCCATGGACGGAGGACACACAATAAACCTGAGCAGGTTGCAGTGTTAGAGGATATGCAATCCACCTCCTAATCTAATCTAATTGTCTAAGCAAGTAAGATGATTCTGCCATATTCAATTGAATCTTCTATTTAATTAAAAATTCTCTTTGTTAAAATTAAAAAACCAGAAAAAAACCTGTTATACGCTAATTTTAAAGGCTATAAATGGATTTTGTAAATGTCTTGAGGAAGGAAATAACATCAAAATAAAAAACTAGGAATACAATCATTTATTTGCTTTGCGACCCTGTATAAAGAAAAAATCCTGACTAGAATAATACACTAAATGTTATAAATTAATAAATACACTATAGATACAGTTTTACAATTTAAATGCTGACAAACTTGTCATGAAATTAAAAAACAGTCTGATGGCGTGTCTATCCTACTTTTTTATTCTCTTCAGAGGAAGATACATACTACGAAATTAAAATTATTTAGTTTCTTTTTAAATATTATGTAAAAAGTTGGTGTGCTCATGAAGTATAGCAATTAACTGTAAACAAAGAAAATGCCGCGTGCAAATTCTAAATTTTTACTCCTTTAACTTTTATTTTTGTCATAGAAAATTTAAAAAAAAATGAGTTTGTTTAGTTTCCGAATCTGAATCAGATTTTTACTATCGCTAAGGTATGCTGGGTACGTAAAAAAGTATGTTTAATTTAAATTAAATACCCTGTATATTTTACCTAAAATTATTCTAAGGCCGCTTTCAGACGGCACTTTTGCAGTCGAAGTTGACTACAAAAATATCTGGCGTCTTGTCGCAAATTTCGACTACAACTGTAGTTTTTTTATCTTTGGACAATCCCACGAAGGCTGAAAGCCTAAATACTAACGTACCGTGGGTGTCTTAAGCAGGGTAAGAGGAAGTTTGTTAACACGGGACTTAAAAACTTGAAGATTTGGGGGGAAGGAAAGACCTCCGCTGGCAGTAGGTTCCACAGTCTAGAAACTCTAGGGATAAAAGAACGAACGAAATGGGAAGTTCGGGGCCTGTCCAATTGAACTGTATAGGGATGCATACGCGCGGCACTACGAGTTTCTCTGTTGGGAACTGCAAGAGGAGGGACTATACTGGACAATTCGTCGGAGCAGAAGCCGTAAAAGTATCTATAGAAGAGCGATAGATCTCCCACAGCTCGACGATGGGCAAGAGAAGGAAGTCTTTGAGTAAGTAAAGGATCATTAATAAGACGAACAGCCCTTCTTTGAATGGCATCAAGAATGCTGAGGGTTGTAGGGGATGCCATTCCCTAGACATGAGAACAATATTCCAGAGAGGGTCGAATTTGGGACACATACAAAGTGTATAAATTGGAAGGAGAAAAATACTTTTTGGCTCGGAAAAGAAATCCAAGCTTTTATGAAGCCGCGGTGGCTATAGATACAATGTGTTTATGCCAGTTAAGGTTATTCTCAAATGTGACGCCCACAAGGTTAAATGTGTCCCCGCTCTGCAAAACCTGGCCTCTCATAAGCAAAGGATGAGTATTTGATGATTTTTTCGCGACAAGGAACATGATTGTGTTTTGGATGCATTAAATTGAACGAGATTTTTGGCGCCCCAATCCAAGATCAAATTAAGATCCTGTGAAAGAGATATCTGCATCGCCCTGCGTTTGCTTTCCAAGTCGGGTTGAGAGATTGGTTTGGGAACCTGAAAAGTGGAGTGAAGGGTACTATCGTCAGCATAACTATGAATGGGATTGGTTGTGGAAGAAAGAAGGTCGTTGATGTGAAGAAGAAACAAAGTTGGTGCTAGTACTGAACCCTGAGGCACTCCAGAGTTTTATTCCATATTTCCAAAACCAATAAAGACAGACATATTTAGTTTATTATGGTGTTACAGGGATTTTTTTTTAATCATAGCTTTTATTGTACCTTGTATAAAAAAAATTAAAAAGTTAAGGTATTCGTATATTTATAACTGAAACGCAGGTACATGAACGGATAAAAACGTTAAGTTACATAACGTAATGCCAAAGATAAAACCGGTTAATAACAGAGACATTTTGCACCTCTTAAAATAATAGACGTTTTTTGGCCTTCTTATGGTTATCGTTATTAAACATAACGATTACGACAGCAGTTTTATACAGAGATTTTGCAACCTCTTTTAAGAAATTTATCTTGCGTCTGCGCTTTCGACACATAACCTTATTTTTGCCTGTGGTTCACCGATTTTAAAGTGTACGAAAAATCAGTACTTAATTTATTCTCCAAGTTATATATTGATATTTTAATATATATGCAAACAGTTCTCTTGATTTTGTTTTTTAGAGTAGATATAAAATGTAAACAATACAGTATAAACAAAAAAGCAAAACACAAAAAATAAGGTTAGGTTTGGTAGTAAAATAAAAAGCAAGTGTGCCAGATTGTAACATGTAAATTAATTACTGATTTAAAACATCCTTATAAATGCAAGTCTGTTTTAATTTCTTACCACTATTTTATTTTTCTTACTGCTATGGATTTTTCGCTAATTATTCGCTATGTATCAATGATATTTTAATTAATACGGTATTAAAATTTCAACCTTCTTAAATAATTAATATTAAAAATTCTACAGTTCGGCAACCACGCAGTTTAACAATAACCATAACGATAACGATAAGCTCTTCGGTATTCATCCGTAATTAAAGGAGTCCGGTATGGTTAATAACGATAACGGATCATGTTTGCGTTACTGCGCAGACTCAGAATAACGTTAACCACAACGGAATTGCAAAATAAGAGGTGCAAAATGTCTCTAACATTGAAAAAACATGTATTGTTTGTTTTCACAGCCATATAGCCTCTAAAAAAATTTAAACAATTTATACAGGGTTTTTACTTACTGCGGCAAAAAATCTAATTGCATATTCCTAAGTTATTTTATAAAAAACAGTTCATATAAACTTAGATCCGGAAATGCATTGTTTTCTAGATACAGGGTGTGTTCGGTTTTTTATTAATATCTTAAATATTTCTTGACCGATTTGTAAAAAAATTGGAAGTGTTATTAACAATAGCAAAGGGATTATTAACCACTAACTTAATTGAATTTATAAGTCCAGTGGCGTCTGGAAAGGCAGGTACACAAGAATTTCTGATAAAGTAATGTACGCCACTGATTTTTGTGCAATTTTAATATTTTCTATAAATTAAGCATACCAAAATACAGCTTACGTAGCTTTCTTAGTTTTCGGGAATAAAAATAAAATCCATTAAATTGCATATTCCCTGCACTGTGCCACAAACATTAGAGCATATTTTCTTTTAAAAATTAGGTTTTATAATTTCTTATTGGCAATTATGTAACAACAACATATACCTAATTAAACAAGGTTTATATCTAGTCTAACCTATATGTAAGTGTTTTCGAAATTTTAAAGTTTTTTGAAAAGTAGTTTAACACCCTGTATATGTATTTTTTTACTTATTCCAAACTTGTTCAACCCCCAAACACAAAGTTAAGGTCGGGACATCGAACCCGTGATGAAAGAAGTCCGGACTTATGCTCGCCATACACATTATGGTAGGTTTACCATGTACCGAAATACAAGAGAGGAGATTATGAGGGATTTATTTAAATAAAAATAATTTTAAAGATGTTAAGTTTGTTTAAAAACATAGTTTTTATCTCGACTTTGTATGAACAACTGTAATTAAAAAAAATCACTATAAATCATACTATTTCGACAAATGACGAAATAAATTTCTCAGACATATCGATTATTAATAAATACATTGTAGGAGCCCTTAATAATTTATAAGACCCTTTTTAGGTAAGCATATTTTGTCAAGTGGTTCTGTTTTTGGAATATTTTCTTTCTTCAACTTAGTATACCATGTATTTTTCTAAAGCCCTAAATAGACATACAAATGGTGGGGCATGCCTTTGAGCCTACCTGAAGACTGACTGGCCGTGAGTATGCCTAACAAGGCAGGAAACAATGGTAAAATAATACTCTATTAAACTTCAAAACGATTTAAAAAAAACCTATTTCACTTAGTAATATTACCGTTAAACGTTGATGGAACAGGGGATAAGATCATCTAGCAACGCGACACTCACGGTACACACTGGTATTTAGGCACAAGCCTTCAAAGGGTTTCACGCAAGAGATGAAAAAAACAACCTACCTCTAAGAGGAGAGATTTTCCATATCTCGGTTTCCATTTCGCGTTCTTCGCTATAATGGCATGTTTATTGTTCGTGCTATCAGTGCCGTAGATCTTCCCCACGCCTTTTTGGCCATGGACCCGAAGCAGCTCTTGACTGAGGCTTGTGTGCCGATCACGCAGCGACTGCAGCCGCTCAGCTTCAGGCCCTATTTCGTCGAGGGTTAGTCAAGGGTTATTTTTTTTCTTTTTTGCACGTCCCCACATAAAAAAAAACAGGGGTTTGTGTCAATAATGGAGCCAGTGGAAGCTTTTAAAAAAATATTTTTCTACTACTGTATAAATAAGAAAACTTTGTGGTCCTAGCAACGCGAATGATAACGAAAGAGAACCTTCGTGTTACCTGGTTGCTAAGCGTTGCTAGCTACGAAAGTAATATTTTCAGCGCCTGGACAAAAAAAGTAAGAGTAAAAAAAGAAAATATGCTTATGGGAAATATTAGGATTTATTTATAAAAAGTAACTAATTTATGACAAAATATTTTAAAAAACTAGGTTAGGTATTGACATTAAAAGTAATTGTGCAATTTGAGCAATTAGCAAAAGAAATTGGAGGAATAATACTTGAATTAACAGTTTTTAAATTTGTTGTTGGGGTATCGTTATCACCTTTAACTACGTTAATATTCATATTTTTCACTGTTACTTCATTAGAGGAAATATTGGTAGGAATTTCGTGTAAAATCTTCTTTGAAATTTCCACCTTATTACTATAGGATTCAGCAATATATCCCTCCGCAACAGAAGAAGACTTCCAACCTCCATGCCTTTTAAGTCCAAAATATCGACATCCGAAGCATTGGCAAGGAACGTAGTTGACGTTCTTCTAAAAGAATGGCCAGTGTATCTACTGATGTCTTCAAGCTTCAAAAACTTCGCAATTTCTTTAGGTACATTTGAAATAGTGTGCTTTCCAATTACTTGATTAACACATTTACCTCTTTCATAACGATACAATAAGCGCTCATCTAGAGCATTCCTTGGTCTCAGCTTAATATATTCCTGTAGAAATCTGACATAAGGAACTGAGCCTTCATCGTTGGTTACTACAAAGTTTCGGTAATTTTCTAGAAAGTGGGAGCAACTCCGATTTTGACGAAATTTGGTATACGGGGTTTTTGGGGCGCTGATCACGAATCTGAAAGAATTATTTGGCGGAAACGTTTCGTTCTCGAGATATCCATCATCAAGGTAGATATTTGAACTAACCTTATTTTCACTATATTCCCCTTCTTTTGCACACAATTCTTGATTTAAACTAAAGTGTCACACAATATTTGATTTTCACCTCTTAAAACCCGTTTTTCTACATTTTTTACATTATTATTTGATATTAAATTGCATAGCTTTTACTTTGAATAATCCGTATGCAACCATACATACATCTCATATGGTGCTTCATGGTATGCTGGCATTAAAATGAGTCAAAGTATAGTTATGCAATTTAATGCAAAAATAATGTAAAAACGTAGAAAACAGGGGTTTTAAAAGGTGAATATCAAATATTGTGTGACACTTTGGCGTTTTAAATCAAGAATTGTGTGCAAAAAGAAGGCGGAATATAGTGAAAATAAGGTTAGTTCAAATTTCGAGCTTTGATGATGGATATCTCGAAAACGAAACGTTTCCGCCAAAAATTCTTTCAGATTCGTGATCAGCGCCCCAAAAACCCCCGTATACCAAATTTCGTCAAAATCGGAGTTGCTCCCATTTTCTAGACAATTACCAAAGTTTCTTTAACTTTATTTTTAGACTCCACTATTTTTACTATAGCCACGTCATTTCTTATTTCTACATCACTTAGCTTCATTCTGTATATTTCGTCTGTCCGGCATGCCCCAGCCACTCCCATAATGGCTATTACTTTCATTGCTAAGTAACTTTGATCAGGCGCGTTAAGTAAAAACTTTATGATTTCTTCTTTTTAAAAATTTTTGACTTTTTTGCCTCATAACCATCGTTTTTCCTTTTAATAAAAGCAACTAGTTTCTTGAACTCCGAAATATCTTGATTTTTGTTTACGGAAATTGTTAACTTGAGCATGGAATATACAGACCAGAGGGTTGGTGGTGATAAAGACTCGGATTTTTCTTGAAAATACGCCAACATCACATTCTCGTCAATCCGCCCCACATTTTTTGTAGCAAGCCATTCAGAAAACGATTTATATGTTTGATGGTACCTCTCTTTAGATTTGTCTGGCAGAAGTGAGGCACACGCAAGGTCAGCTGCCTTTTGGATGCCATTTTCATATTCATTTAACATTTTAAAATGGGAATGGATTTATACTAAATTAACAATAATTCAATATCTGACAAGTGCTGATGACAGACAATGTCAACAATAAATGTGTTGCTATGGATTAATTTTTAACAGGTAAAATTTCAAAATCTCTGATATTTCTATTAAAACATGATGTTAATGATTATTAAATTATGCGATACATAGAACAGTAGCAGAAAAATATAATACATTACACGATGCGAAAGGCTTTTCAAGTGTTCGGAGGTTTTAAATAGCCTCGGCCTCAGCCATTTAAAAACCACCTCACACCAAAAAGTAAACTTTCGCATCTTGTAATGTAATAGCTATATCTTTAATACTTTGTAATATAATTTACCTTTAACATGCATCCTTAAAAACTATACAGCTTTCATTTTTGACACTTTGTAATTCGGGCGTTACTTCTTCTATTTGATCCATCAGTACCATTTCCGGTCTGGAACCTTCTGGATATAATTCTAACCTGAAAAATAATATATTTTGTTTATAATTGTACCTTGGTGAATAACATGAAAAGCAGGTTGTCTTATTTTAACTCTCCAAAAAACGGAGTTTTAATTTTATACAATATTTTACACATACAGGTTGAGCTAAATAATAACATAACACATAAACAATGTGAGGAAAAGAGAGATAATGTAACTAAATCGCGGCATCTAAACATGCGTGACTAATACTACTTGTTTTGTTATTCTTACTCGCTATTGTACCAAAACTGCTTGCTCAAGAAGCAGTATACAAACACAGGATTGGGCCGTATTCGAATACTCAGTATTCTGAATGAGTATTCAAGAATACATTTTGCCGGTATTCGAATGAGTATTCGAATACATTTGTGTGTTTGGTATTCGGCCAGAATACATTTTTGATTAGTATATTCAGGATTCCTGTTCCGAATACTTTTGGTATTCGACGAATACTTTTCAGTATTCAGATACCGGAATGTGTAAACAGTATTCAAACTATAACAAATTGAGTAGAATAATAAAAGAACAAAAGTAGGGAAAAATGAGGTGAGGACCGTTTTTGGTCTAAAATTTTTAATCATCGGTCTTGTTTTTCGTTTGTTTGTAGTATTCAAATCTTTTTTTTTCAGTATTCGCATTCGCATACCGATTTTCAGTATTCCCAACTCCTTCACAAGCATAAAAGTTTAAATTATTTTTTATTATTTTCTTAGATATCACAAAGTCAAAAATTAGTAGAAGGCACGCCAATGACCTTATTAAACATTTCTCTAGAAAAATGACACGTTGATACCTAAGGGTTCGCCATCCCTATGCTAG
Source organism: Listronotus bonariensis (assembly GCA_014170235.1). Classification (NCBI taxonomy): domain Eukaryota; kingdom Metazoa; phylum Arthropoda; class Insecta; order Coleoptera; family Curculionidae; genus Listronotus; species Listronotus bonariensis. The sequence continues at coordinate 102,884 of JACEGR010000417.1, forward strand.
ACTATAGCTAGAAACTAAGTTCCAGCGTCCAACATATTATTTAAATATTTCGTTTATATCATCATTTAATTTTCGTTTGCGTCAAGCATCTAGCCGATTACACTTATACCCCAATCATCATTGTCGGATCAAAGGTTCAATCTCCGGAAACTCACGGAATAAAGCTGAATATCTGTAATCCGGAAATATAACAGGTCAAATGTCAAAAAAATCAGTTTTATGCGAATATTTCGTTTTCTTTACTTTTAATCGCATTTTATATTTGTTGTGAGAATTGTAGAACACAATTTTTTTTGCAAGTTCAATTCCAAGCATTTTTTTGTCAGTCCAACGGATCCGATAATAGAGGGCGCAGAGTGTAAAGCACTTTACTGTATTATGTACATACCTTAGCACGCCAATCAATCGTGATTTTTAGTCTAATATGTCATCTTTTTTACTTAAGTATCTGCTAAATATCACTTAATTATCTATGTCGTTTACTTATCTATCAGCAATAGCTAAGGTATGTACAGGAGCGCTTTACACTCTGCTCCCTCCATCTCTGGATCCGTCCGCCAGTAGACAAAAAAATGACCCATATCCGAATTTGTAGAGAATTTTGTGCTCTACAACTTTGATGAAAAAATATCATTGCCGGTTAGAGAATTACAATAAATGAGATATTCGCAACAAACAGATTTTTTTTGACATTTGACCTGCCATATTTCGAGAGTTCCTTACATGAAATCATAGGGGATTTTTAGGAAAGTATTTTTTGTACCATAGAGATATGTCCCCTGAGGCATTTTTGTGTGACTATAAAACATATATACGACCAATACTGGAGCATGCAGTTGTGGTATGGTGTCCCTATTTTGTGAAGGATGTCGATCTTCTGAAGCGGGTCCAGAGAAGGGCTACTAAGATACCATTCACATTGAGACAGTTATCATATGAAGAGATTAAAAGCCCTTAAGCTCACAACATTGGAAGAGCGCAGGAACAGGGGATGTTTGATCAAAACATACAAAATAATGCATGGGCACTACACTTGCAACATCGACTTCTTCCTCCATAATACCAACCCCCACCTAGGAGGGCATTCTCTGAGGCTCACCACTGGGCTTAGTCACAGGCTATACAGGAAGAACTTTCTCGTGAACCTAATCGTACAACGATGGAACGGACTCCCTGAAGAAATTGTCTCTGTCCCCTCTGTGAACGTCTTTAAGAATAGACTAGACAATTACTTAAGAAATATGTAAATAGTGACTGTATAGTATGACTGTAACAATGTAATTGTGAATCGTGATTGTATTGTGCGATTTTAACATACTTTATTGGCGGTAAACAGTGACAGTTCATCGGTTCTACCGCCTACTGTCTGAACTCTATAATAATAACAAAGGTATGTACGGGTATTCAGCTTATTCCGTGAGATTCGTAGGTGAAAGTCTAAGTAAATTGGGCTATCATAGCTTTGAAAAAATAACGAATATACTAACCTATTGGGATATAATTTGGCATATCGTAACTGCCACGAGGCCGACCAAGGGTCCACCTAACCTTTTAATATAGCCATGTAGAATACAGTCTGATTCTGAAACAAAAGGCATGTATTAATATACAACAAATAATACAAATTAAAAAAAAACAGCTAATTACTTTAATTTGTTATCAGATAAGACCAAGGACGTATGGACCAGGTTTGTTTAAGTTTGAGCTGTTGCCATCAATACATCACAGTAAAAGCGCTAAAATGCGGTTTGCCAAATTTAATTTTTCCACTCTAAACTTACTAACCACAAGTAGTTGTTGGATAAGCCTCTATATTAAAGAATGTTGTAATATAACTTTTTAAATAAACAATACATATATTTTTATTATTTTTTAGATATCATAATAAAAAAATATGTTCAAGTATTATAAGTTATTATCTTTTAAAAAAAGTAAAATTCTGAAAATACGTGATTATTTGTTTGTCCCGGCACACCGCCCAGGATTACACTCCATCGTAAATGAAACATGAATGAACTTTTCCTAAACGCTTGTGGGTGATTGTTTTGTCATTTGACAATTTGGAAAGCCAAAAGTGATCAAATAAAGCTTATAATGCGTTTTTTTGTGTATTTTCTGGTGTTTTTAGTGATTAGAAAGTATTTTTGCAGAGAATATGGGTAGGCAGTGCTTTGTTTGTAGAAGGGTAGACTATTCATTTCCGCACCTCGCTTTTCACAGGTAAATAGAGACCAACGTCGTTGGGTGCATACTATCGACCAAGGTCAAAAAGTAAGTCCGCCATTTTCATTTCTCGCTTGCCTCACCCCCTTTGCCTATTAGGATTGTTGGCTTAATGTTTACTCATAAAATTATGAATGAATCGCAGGGTCCATACGTCCTTGGATCCAAAGCTTTAAAATCACTGACCGAAAGCCGCTTAATAGTGCTGTCAAGGACTCACCTCAGAATATCATCATTAATGAATATGTATGACTTGTTATATGTAAACTTTGCAATGCGATAAGAGATGGCGCTGTTAGATTCGTCGTTTTAATAAATAATACTAGATGAATCCACAATTAAATACAACATATCTTTATTGCACTCATAGTTTTGTATTTTACCTTTTTCATCATCATACGGTTTCTTTTGTTTCGTCTTCTTCCTCTCATTTTTGTCTGCTTCCAGATTCACTGACTCGAATACTGTTTCCGCGACTTCGTTCTGCCACCTCTCCGATATCACTAATGGGAAGTTTTTGTACAAGTCTTGATCAGCATCTGTTAACTACAAAGAGAATTGCAGATATCAATATTAATAATATTAACATAAGGACGTACCATGTTATGTAAAGGACACCAATAGTCTACAGCTATTGTCAAAGTCAAAAACGCTTTATTTATTATAAGACAAAATCTCCTTGATAAGCTTCAATGAACATAATAAAAAAACATATACGGGGTGAGTGAGAAGTCTGACAAAGATCATTTACTCGTAATCCATAAAACAAATTAATTTCTCTTTTTCGTAGGTAAATAGCTAGGCATAATCCTCATATTTTAAAAATATTTTAATGTATACAGCGTTGTTTACAAAAGTGTGACTGTTTAAAGTTATGTTTTTTAAATGGATCACCCTGTATTTAATATTTTTGTTTATTTCTCTTTACATTCTAACACTTTTTGTTATAGGTTATGTGGGGTTAAACCTTTAAATTTAGAAAATATTGTAGTTTCTTTTCGAAGAATGGAAAATTCAGGACATTACTTTTATTGCTACCATTTTTTTCAAATTCATTTTTTTAAATTGTCTGGGCAGGCAATTATGTTTTAGATCCATATTAGTACATTTTATTAATAAAATAATTTTTTATTGTACAGGGTGTCGAGAAAACAGTGGTAAACTAAGAAAAATTAAAACCTACAAAACTTTCTTATTTTAAATCGAACACCCTGTATTTTTTTATCTTTGGTTTAGGGCTTTTAATACCTACACATTTTCTTAAGATTGCCCTATACCTAAGTCAAGTAGTTTTTGCAATATTTTTTATTTTTTTCTAAAAAATATTAGTTTTAAATGGGACATCCTGTATTTTCTTTGATTATTACTTTGGGCCTTTAAATATTTATACAATTACTTAGAGTTTTCCTATACCTAAGTCAAGTTGTTTTTGCAATATTTTTAACTTTTGTTTTTTCTTAATATTAGTTTTAAAGATAAATTATGATATCAGTAAAAATTAGGTATCCTAAAGTAAAACTATAATTTTAAAAAAATATTGCAAAAGTACTTGACAAAGGTTAAGGGTAACATTCAGGAAATGTATAAAGATTAAAAGGTCCGAAGTAATGATAAAAATACAGAGTCCCATTTAAAACTAATATTTTCCTAAAAAAAATGAAACTAAAAATATTGCAAAAAGTACTTGACTTGGGTATAGGAAGCCCTTAAGAAAATGTTTAGGTATTTAAAGGCCTAAACCAAAGATAAAAGGAAATACAGGGTGTTACATTTAAAGTAAGGAAGTTTTAAAAGTTTTAATTTTTTAAGTTTACTACTGTTTCTCTTGTCACTGATTCATACTCAGGCAGCAAAAAATACAAGAAAACCATATATTGTCTCTGAATTACAAGACTCAATGATTTTTCCACAGATTCAACAGATATTTTTTAAGGTTGAAAGTCATTTAGACATGCGATATAATTATTGTGGTGTATTTTATTGTCCTGAACACGAATTCGTGGTAAGTTTTGTTCCAGCACCCACCAATCTTCAAAAAATCGTTAAAGAAAACCGATTAAATAGAGGAATTTTTATGGGTTTAAAAATAATTGTAACCTGATGGCCCTATTTGACCACCAATACATCGAAAATCATACATTATAGATCTGGAGTACTTTTAATTTAAATTTTTAATGCTGTGCTATTCTTGTTTGTTAAATAGCAATAAATGAAAACATTGCAAAAAGGAACTACTAATAAAAACGATAATAAACTAAATAATGTCCTTTAGCAAGGCTGTGTATAAAAAAATATTACACTTAAATAGTCATAAATTAACTAACCTTGATCCCTTTGGTATCTTCTTCATCGAACGAACCTATATCGAAAGCATCCGCCGCATTTACTTCTCCTCTGGGCGGTACCAAAGGCGGACTGTATTTCTGATTGTACACCTGACTCCAGTCTAAACCTCCAAAGAACGTGTGCGCCTTAACTTCCTCCGAACCACCTCCTTTACAACCCAACCTAGAAATGAAGATTTTTTTAATAATAATAATAACACAACAAAACTGTGTGTATCCCATTTTTTTTTGTACTATAAAGTGTTGTTTAAAATGTGTTTTTCAAAATTTTTCTCGTTTATCACATTTTATTTGTTTTTTTTCTTACCTCTTGTCTACATCTCGCTGTAACAGTCCTTCCAACAACGATTTGAGGTCTTTAGAAAAAGAATCGGGCAGTTCAACGTTCATGGTCAGAGTCATCCTGTCTATTTCGTGTTTGTCTTTTGTTTTGTGCTGACGAAACGGTGAGTGTCCTGAAAAAATATACAAAATATATAGATAGTTCTGCTTAAAAATCCACTCCACTAGTCATTTTTTTCGCCCTTTCGGGTCTTCCACCTAGGTCTGACCACCGCATTCCTAGGTAGTGCCCTGCAGCCCTTGACCCTACTCCTCATTCACACACCATTCATTCCATCACTTGGACGGTTGCTGCTCGGTTTGTACGTTGACCGGGTGCCTGGTCGGCGGTAACCCATCCAAGTTATAGCCGCGCTCCACGTTGCTTAACTCCGGTGATCGTCTCTGCCGATCTTACTAGTATATACATAAATATATCATAAATCAGAAAAACATACCAAGCTCTCAAAATTTAGCATTAAGTTTCACACCAGCCAGATGCTTATTATTTGTTATAAATTAATAATTTTTCGCATCAAAATAAATAAAAATAAAACTCTACAAGTAAAATAATGACATATAGGTTAGATTATGACATTTCCATTGGAATAAGTCTCTTGAGTTTCTAGGTGAGTCCCAGATCGTTGCTCTTGATATATCCAAAGCTTTTGACCAGGTCTGGCATGCCGCACTTCTTAATAAACTTCCATCCAATGCAATGGTCTTTCAACTAAACTCTGTACTTGGCTCTCTAGTTATCTATCTGATCGACGTATATCAGTTATTGTGAACGGCCATTCTTCAAGCTTTCACCAAGTAAATGCTGGAGTCCCTCAGGGCTCAGTTCTGGCATCAACATTGTTTCTTCTTCACATCAACGACCTTCTCTCGTCCACAACTAATTCCATTCATAGTTTCGCCGACGATAGTACCCTTCACTCCAGTATTCAGGTTCCTAAACCCATCACTAAACCTGATTTGGAAAAAGAAATGCAGAGCGATGCAGATATCTCTTTCGCTGGATCTTAATTTAATATTGGATTGGGGCGCCAAAAATCTCGTCCATTCTAATGCATCCAAAACACAATCATGTTCCTTGTCGCGAAAAGAGTCATCAAATACTCATCCTCTACTTATGAGCGGCCAAGTTTTACAGAGCAAAGTCACTTTCAATCTTGTGGGCGTCACATTTGAAAGTAACCTTAACTGGCATAAACACATTGTATCTATAGCCACGGCAGCTTCAAAAAAGCTTGGATTTCTCTTTCGAGCCAAAAAGTATTTTTCTCCTTCTAATTTATACACTTTATTTGTGTCCCAAATCCGACCTCCCTTGGAATATTGTTCCCATATCTGGGGCATGGCTGCCCCCTCAACCCTAAGCATTCTTGATTCTATTCAAAGAAGAGCTATTCGTCTCATTAATGATCCTTCACTTACAGAAAGGCTTCCCTCTCTTGCCCATCGTCGGGCTGTGGGGGATTTATCGCTTTTTTATAGGTACTTCCATGGCTTCTGCTCTGAAGAATTGTCCAGTATAGTTCCTCCACTCACGGTTTCCAACAGAAAAACTCGTGGTTCCGCGCGTATGCATCCCTATACGGTCCAACTGGACAGGCTCCCGAACTTCTCACTTTGTTCGTTCTTTTATCCCTATCTTCAAGTATTTAAGTCCCGTGTCAACAAACTCCCTCTTACCTTGCTTAAGACACCCACGGTACGTTAGTATTTAGGCTTTAAGCCTTCGTGGTTTGTCCAAAGATAAAAAAAATTCAATAGCAATTCTCTGAACTCCCCATATTTACTGTAAAAAAGATGTAGCTTAAACACATTGCAGAGAGAAAAGTACCAAACAACTTAAACACAAATATTTCAAAACAATTACTCGGAAAAATTTTTACAAAGTATATCTTTGTTGAAGAAAACACATAGAATAATTTATTGTTTTTTTTTGTAAGTAAAGGCACAAATCAGAGATATTTAAGAAACTAGTAAAACGTGTAGATTATTTAACTTACCTTTGAGCAATTTGTAAAGCATACAACCAAAACTAAACCAGTCTGCTGGATGAGTCGTATGGTGTACCCTAAAACAAATAAATGTAGGTTTATCATTTATTTATTTATTTATTGTATTCTTTACAAACACCAGTACAAACAATTACATGTAAAGATTCTAAAACTAGAGAACAAAGAAAAAACAATCTTACATAACAACAAGCATCATACTTAATAAAAGGAAGCAAGTAGTTTAGAATAAAAAGTTCCCACATATCTGGAAAAAATTAAAGAGCTGCAGAGCTAACTAATCCAGAGCCAAAATATAAATGTTCGTTTTTGTCCCATTGCCTTTTTCACCCTAGCGGTTACAAATGCAATCCAAATTTGAGGGCGTATGGCCAGCATTAGATTCTTAACCTTTTTTTTTATTTTTGAAAACTTTTGATATTGACTCTTAGATCACTTAGCTCTGACACCTCTACAATTCATAAATTATATTAAACCCTTCTCACATACCTACCTTAGATAATACTTCTGGCGCCATGTACCCGTGCGTCCCGACGCTGGCGTGCGGCTTCTTCTTACTAAAATCACAGGCTAATCCTAGGTCGGAAATTCGGACATGTCCGTGTTCGTCTAATAAAATATTGACGGGTTTTAAATCTCTGTACACTATATATCTTCTATGCATGTGTTCTAGGCCTAAAATTACCTAAAAATACAAAATTTATTTATATAAATATAAATATCATTTTTCAGCTTGTTAACATACTTTAATCAAAAAAAAAAAAAAACATTGTATGCATTCAAAGTCGGTCTATATAGGGTCGCGACATTCGGCCATATTGCTTTGACGTGTTATGACGTCACATCTCCCATTTTTCGGCCATGTTGTTCAGTGCCGGAGATATACAGTTTATTCTATTAGTAGAACAACCGTTTACACAACAGTTTTTAATTGTTATTAAGTTGTAAATTCTTTTTACTTTAAATAAAAACATTTCGAATTACATCTTTCAACAAATATTACTTCCAAAACAATGCAAAATGAAATGCGCAAATTCTAGACGCCACTGGATTGATCATCATTTTTGATTTTAACCAGTCTTGCCAACTTTTCTCCGTGAGTGCCCTTCCTTGCACGTCCCCGACCTCGAACCGCCTAAAAGTTGAGGATATGTCGCAACCTTATAAATATAAACTAACCTTGGTATGCATTCAAAAATAATAGCGCTGTAGCGCTTTAATACAGCTGTAAAGCATGAGAGTATTTATTTTGATCCCCTCTATTATTTGTAAAAACTGTACTTGTGTGTACTAACCTTAGTGGAGATTTAAATTAAGAAACAATTTTCTACACAATCAATCAGCTGATAGCAATGTGTATCTAGGCCTAATCAGGTAATTTCTGTAAATATTCGTCGTCAAATTAGATCTAGATACCCATTTTTATCAGCCGTTTGACCGTCTTGCAACATTGTGCTTCTTAATTTGATTTCCCTATAGTACGTAAGTTCCCTGAATGCGCCCATTACTATTTTCTCATCGACCAATCAAAGCTTACCTCAGCAGCATAAAACCGCATTTCCTGCTCCGTAAACACCCCATGCTGACTCAAATGGTAATGTAGATCACCACCGTTCATCAGGTCCAATATGAAGCACAGCTTGTCGGGCGTGTGAAAAGCATACGTCATACAACACGATAAACGGACAGTCTTGACCGGTGGAGACGAGACTTCTAACATGATGCGCTCGTTCAAAGCCAACGTCTCGCCCTGCTTCATTTTGATTCTGTTTCTGTCCAGACACTTCATGGCGTACATCTTGCCGGTGTCGGCTTTCCGGCAACCGTAGACCTCGCCGAAACCGCCCCGGCCGATTATCCGGCGGACGCTGAAGCCGTCCATGGACAGCTGTGGAAAGAAGCAAAAACTGGTTAATTTAATGCTTAAGAGGTCGTATGGTTAATTCTTACTTAAAAGGTATATTTTTTTATACAGGGTAATTAAAAATCGATCACGAAACTTAACGGGTGATTCTACTTGAGAAAATAAGGGTAGAGCTTCCTATAATTTTTTTCAAAATGTCATTTGATTTCGAGTTACAAAGCCGTCAAAGTTCAATTTTATTTTGGTTTTTTCGACATATTGCATTTATTTTTTTAACCAATCCAGTTGATATTTAACACACAAATCGAGCTTTGCAGATTCTAAAATTTTCAAGAAAAAAGTACTTTTTAATTACCGCCAGAGGGCTCTTTACCTAAAACTTAAAATTTATTTACATCATAACTTTTTTATTTTGACAGATATCGTAAAGCTCGGGGAGCCATGTCTTATAGACAATTAAAAATCTAAAAATAAGGTTCTCTTTATTAAAGTCGATAAACCTCACCATTTAGGCACCAATAGACATCAAAGTTTTCATAAATTTCAATCAAAATTATCTACATATATACAGGGTGTCCAGTAACTCAACCGACAAACTTAACTAAACGATTCTACAGCAGAAAATAAGAAAAAAACTTCATATAAACATATGTCCTAAACATTCTTAGTTATTGAACTACGGTGTAGTTAAATATTTAAAAAGAAACTTTTATTTTTATTTTTAAAGTTTAGTTAAAGTTTAAAAAGTAAACCCCCATTAGCTTAGTTCCACCTGATACCACAAGAGTCAAATGAGTGCTTAAGGTAATTTGACTATCGTGGTATTTATATTTGGCAACCCGCTGCGGAAAAACAATAGAAATAATACGAAAATCTAGTACACAAACATCTTTCAACAAATTATCTGGTTTTAATTGTTACGCTTATTTACTAATAAAGTCTCTAAACCACCCTTATCATATCACCAAAAAAAAATCCATTGAAAGGCAAAACAGTCACTGAAACAAATTTGTAAAACAAGGTCAAGTAGCACATAAATTTAAGGATAATAAGTTTCTGTCACCTAACCTGTCAAACTAACGTAAATATTGTTGAATTGTTTACTTAAAAACACTAGGAAAAAAGATGTTTTCTTATTATTGGGGATATTTATTATCACTAATTGGATCTTGTAACCAAAAAACGTATTGGACAGGCATCAATTTTAGTGTTCCCATATACCCTTTTCGATAAATTTTTCGGGCGCATCATAAATTTTCGGCGGCGTTGCCACATGTCAGTCACATAGCATATTTTTCTTAATAATTTATTTATTACTCCTATCACAAGCTCTGAAGGTCGGATTTTAATTTGCTAAAAATGTTCAGATTTATTTTTTTCGCGGTTGATTCAACTTTCATTAAATTCTGAACATCAGTTTTTGTGAGTAAAATGAAATCTGCGATTTCCCATAAGGATCAATATTAAAAGCAATTATTTTATAATATTTATAACTTTTTTCAGTTTTCTGTAGACCTTTAAAAATTTAACTGGTTGATATTCTTATTATAAAGTACCAGTATGCTGAGTTTTCTAATTTTCTGAACATTAATTCTTACACCGGTAGTACGTACTACCTTAAGTGAATATTACAACTAAAAATTTTAGGTCAATTAATTAAACAAGTACTTTTTCCTACGATTGCTACGAAAATACACACAGGAAACAAGGCTTGAATTTTATACACGTGTGTGTGTGTAAAAATTGTTCGTATACTATTTTATTTCATATTATTTTTTTGTATAAATCCACTTTAACATTGTTGTTCTATTTGTATCCTTCAAATACCCTTCGCGTTACCCATTATTAGTTGCATGTTTTCACCTATCGTGTGTGTGTGTCTAGTAGAGTTGAAATGCTGTTAGTTAAACACCGCTATGTCATACTTTGATAGCACCAACATGCCCCCAACACACGTCTCATCGACTACAGAAACCCTAAATTTACAATTTGCGGAAGCTAAATATTCTGTGCTACAATTAAGCGATGCCTATATTAAAAAATACATGGCAAGTCGGTGCTTTTTATGCAAACATTTGGCTGTTGATGACGTAGCTGTGTTGAACTTACAGCGTTCGTACTCTATGAATTTTCAATTAAAAGGGAATAATCTATTGTTCGAATAATATTTCGTCCTGCTGCCGATAAACACTTTCCAGTAGGATCCGCTTCGACGGGAATAAATATTAAATTCTAAAAATAGGCGCGCCATTGTTTCGGAGAGGAGAAATTTACTCGATCGGGAGAGTTTGCTCTATTTATTGCACTTGTATTTTGTTATTAGCTGTTAAGTTTTTTTTTAAATTTAAAATATGGTGTTTTTTATTAGTGCCTGGGCCAGCAATTTTTTCTTTTTGTAATCTTTGAACAATCTACGAAGGCTAAAAGCCTAAATAAATTAAGTGTCTTAAGCGAGGTAAGAGGGAGTTTGTTGACACGGGGCTTAAATACTTGAAGATTTTGGGGGAAAGGAAAAACCTCCGCGGGCAGCAGGTTCCACAATCTAGAAACTCTAGGGATAAAAGAAAGAAGAGTTTGTTGGGAACCGTGAGTGAAGGAATTATACTGGACAATTCTTCAGAGCAGAAGTCATGAAACTACCTATAAAAAGCGATAAATCCTCCACAGCCGGACGATGGGCATCAGAGGGAAGCCTTTCTGTAAGTGAAGGATCATTATTGAGGTGAATAGCTCTCCTTTAAATGGAATCAAGAATGCTTACGAGTTGTGGGGGACACCTTGCCCCAGATATGAGAACAATATTCCAAGGGAGGTCGGATTTGGGACAACTCATATAAAGTATAAATTAGAAGGGGAAAAATACTTTTTGGCTCGAAAGAGAAAACTAAACTTTTTAAAGCTGCCGTGGCTATAGATACAATGTGTTTATGGCCACAAGATTCAAAGTGTATTTGCTCTGCAAAACTTGGCCGCTCATAAGTAAGGAATGAGAATTTGATAACTCTGTTCGCGACAAGGAACATGATTGTGTTTTGGATGCAATAAAATGGACGAGATTTTTGGCGCTCAAATCCAATATTAAATTAAGATCCTGCGAAAGAGATATCTGCATCGCTCTGCGTTTGTTTTCCAAGTCAGGTTTAGTGATGGGTTTAGGAACCTGAAAACTGGAGTGAAGGGTACTATCGTCGGCGAAACTATGAATGGAATTAGTTGTGGACTAGAGAAGGTCGTTGATGTGAAGAAGAAACAATGTTGGTGCCAGAACTGAGCCCTGAGGCACTCCAGCATTTACTTGGTGAAAGCATGAAGAATGGCCGTCCACAATAACTGATATACGTCGATCAGATAGATAACTAGAGAGCCAAGTACAGAGTACAGAGAGATGAAATGGACTTTATGATAATAACCCTTTTAAAACCTAATTAGCGAGGTTCCGTTGCCAAGCATTTTGTGGAGTTGCCTAAAAACAATTTTTCAGTGTCAGAAGTCAAAATACAAAATAGTTTTTTTATCCATCATTCTAAAATACAGAATATTAACACTTAAGATGAAAAAGTTTTTGTTAATTTTTTAAATTATAAGTAGCTTCGACTAAACAATACAACATTACATAGCATAGTAGCATAGAAACTGGAAAAACTAATTTACAATTCTCCTAACTTTTTTCGGACAAAATAAATCGAAATATAAGTTTGTTAGGTAAATTCTATAGCTATTCTATTCTATTCTATTTTGTTCTTGGCTCTGGTCCCTTCAGGTCCAATTCGCCAGCTCATCCCCTCCGGACCATGCTTTCCAGGGCTTCGTCGGTGGAAAATCTAGATAAACGAGCTCGTAACTCCCAGAAATTCCAAAACATGCAAAAATTAAATATCGATGCAATGCAGGAATTGACAGCTGTCAATCCAAGAACTGCTACTGGTATTACGTATACCCGGTTACTGTCAGAACTGACGCTTCAAGCAGAGAGCGCCACCGTCCCCGGCCGTTACGAAAACACGTGCCCATTACCCAAACTTAGAAAACAGCTCCAGAAGAACACACGTGCATATCACCCAAACTTAGAAAACATCAGCTTATGGGAATCTTCGTTCACAGCGCTTAGCTCCAGAAGAAAGATGCCGTCAATTTAGCGTGAATCTTTACTCGATCCCCGAAGGTAAAAACGCCCGTACAGCTCCTCTAACCCTCACACCGGGAAAAATTCTGTAATTTTCTACGCGACGTCCGCACTGCTTGGATATCGAACAAAGAGTTAAATTCTATAGCCGACAAATAATAATTTTTATCAAATAAAATTTATAAAGCGTTTTTTTATTTTTTAATTTTAGAGTTTGTGTTACCCGTTAACTGACTTAAGACCAATAAATTGGAAATAGTTAACATTCACTAGATAATGTTGGCATTTAGTGTGAGTCTTCTAATCCAAAGACACAGTGTCGCATGCGATATTACTGTATTGTTATACGAATTAAGAGGCATTAAGTATTTCAAATAGGAAACAAAACTAGGTGATTTCAAATGATCAGTGTAGCACACTAACCAGAACCAACAACAGATCATTAAGACTTAAGTTTAGGAAATTTCGATAATAAAAAAAACTCACCTTTATATTTAATTCTAAACTTTTCCATTGTAAAAACCTAGTATATTTATCACTGAAACAAAAAAAAACAGTTTTAGTTTAATGCATAAATATAACGACAATCTATAAACCTAAACAGCAAAGCACAAAAACAAAAATACTAACGTTGCATATCTCACCTTTCTAAAAATTGCTTAAACGGTTCTTCCCTAAGATGGTTGTAAATTTCTTCTATATATGGCTGAAAAGAAAAAATATTCATAAATTTATTTTAAGTAAAAAAAAATGGTGAAACCGAAATAATGTAAGGCATAATAGCTTTGTTCGCGGTTAGTAAAATCCTAAATTTTTAGTAACAGTTCTGTGTTCGCGGGTTACAATGGAATCAGTTCGTTACCGGTTCGTAACCTGATTAGCAGTCCTAGGATTTTTGTTGGAACTAAAAGTTCGGCTCGGAATTTCATGCGCATTGTCGAGATGGTCAGCTGTATTCTGTTTTTGTGGTACAGAAATAAACCGTTGTATTACAGTTTATTTGTTTCTGCCACTTTTTATGCAGGTTAATATACCTGTTGAATATTTTTTTATATTTTTGTGATTCTGAGCGTATATAAACAAAGGATTTTTAATTGTATTCCGTATGAATGTGTGTATGCAATAAAATAAATAAAGATTTAATTAAAAAATATAGACAATATTACAAGATTTTACCATTTCTTGTTGTTTGAATTTTATCTTTAGTTAAATACACATACTTATGTTAAAAACAATAGGAGGCAGAGAAACCCTCGTCTTCCGCCGAAAGACCTCGAGTGGCTTTCGACAGTATAACAAATTACCTTTTTGTTTGAATTTATTTTTTTTGTGTAGTATCCAATTTAACCATAAAAATCCTAACCAAAAGGCTAGGTTAGAATACATCCTCAGCTGTATAGAAAATCGTTCGCGGTAAATAAAAATTCCGAACTAATAAATAACTAGACTTGCGCTTTAAAACAATTCTAAACCAGTTTGACTCTGGTTCAGAATCAGTTCATTACTAGTCCCGCGAACAAAGCTATTATACTTAAATTCAGGTTTAAATATTAGTTCTCAGTGTAACACTTTACACTTCAGAACGGGCAGAGAGGATACTGTCCGAAACGTGGTGTAAATAAATTAATAAGTGGTTTGTATTTTTTTCTTCTAAACTAACCAAGATACAAAAAAATAAGAAACATAAAAGCTGCATTTATATTTGCTTAATTTAAAGAAAGCACAAACATTTTACACACATTTAAACAGTCAGTGACGTACCGTTTTTATTTTGTTAAAAATACTCCTTCAGTTACCGCTCGAGACGCCACTGGACTTATTAAATTTAATTAAGTTAGTGATTAAATCACCCCTTAATGTCATTGCCAAATAAAAATAAAATTTGGTAAAGGATATTTAAGATATTTAAAAAAAAACACAATGTTTTTGCAAGTTTAACACCCTGTATTTTGAGAACGAGGAGTTTGCGGACCCATGTTTATTGAACTTTTTTCATCTTTTTATTATTAGAATCTGTCCTTTAATCTTTAAAAGCTCTGTACCACCCTGTACAATAAATAAAATTAATAAACAAAAAGTTTTTTAGATGTTTCAACTTACAAAGTGTTTATGTTGTTTGCCTATTTTAAAATAAACGGTTACCAATATTTTAAGGCTGGATTTTTATTTCAAAAATTCTATTCCTACCTATTATTAACTCTTCATTTAATAGAAATAACCAATTTAAACATTTTATAATAGAGACATTTTGCACCTCTTAAAATAACAGACGTTTTTGGCCTCCTTATGGTTATCGTTATTAAACATAACGATTACGGCAGCAGTTTTAGACAGAGATTTTGCAGCATCTTTTAAGAAATTTATCTTGCGTCTGCGCTTTCGACACATAACCTTATTTTTACCTGTGGTTGACCGATTTTAAAGTTTACGAAAAATCAGTACTAACTTTTATTCTCCATAAGTTATATATTGATATTTTAATATATGCAAATAGTTCTCTTGATTTTTAAAGTAGATGTAAACAATACAGTATAAGCAAAACACAAAAAGTAAGGTTAGGTTTGGTAGTAGAATAAAAAGCAAGTGTGCCAGATTGTAACATCTAAATTAATTACTGATTTAGAATATCCGTAAAAGTGCAAGTCCGTTTTAATTTCTTAACACTATTTGATTTTTATTACTGCAATAGATTTTTCGCTAATTAGAGCCTAATAATAAATGATATTTTAATTAATACGGCATTAAAATTTTAACCTTTTAAATAATTGATATTAAAATTTCTACAATCCGGCAACCACGCAGTTTAACAATAACGATAACGATAAGCTCTTCGGTATTCATCCGTAATTAAAGGAGTCCGGTATGGTTAATAACGATAACGGATCGTGTTTGCGTTACTGCGCAGACTCAGAATAACGTTAACCACAACGGAATTGCAAAATAAGGGGTGCAAAATGTCTCTAATAATTTCGCTAAACGCAAATTCTGTTGCGGTCCAAGACCCTCAAGACCAGAAAGTTCACCCTTTCACAAAACTGTGCCTCATTCAATTTCGGCCCTTTGAACTACTTAAACTTTCCAACCAAGGGATGTATTTTATTTTAAATGCAAATCATCAAAAGGTCTGACCATCATCATCAGAATTCGGCAAGGCGTTAATTATTTGCATTTCAACGAGATTCCACTTAATCCAAAACCGTGACATAAATGCATTTTGTAGGAAGGGTAGAATGTATCGATATTTAAAGAGATCGATTAAAGATTTTGACATTAGAGCAATTAATATCGATAACTAAAGTTTTAATTAAAATTAAAATTTGACGCCAGGTACATACATTTCTTTGTTTTCTTTAAAAATGTGTGATTTCTTTTAGAATAAAGATATTGGTGGAGGGTTAAAAGTACAAAATGACCTGCTAAAAATTATTACGTCAAATTGATTCCACAGGGTGTTTGAGAATTTGGGCAAAATACAACATTTGGCTCTCTCCTGTATAACTTTCCTAATTCTGCATAAAACTTTTGAAACTCCCAAATTAAACAATAAACTGGAAGAGGAGCCACCTCTAACCCTGGGGGCCCCGGCTAGCCCAATAGTAGCTACTGCCACTGGAGCTAAAATGCGTTCAGAAAATTAATATTTTACGCACATCTGGAAAAAAAAATACGTTTATTAGGTTTTTACATAAAATATCGCTTGATCACCACATTCCTAATATTTAAACTTTCCTGTTTAAACCAACAGTTTTCGAACTTCTCTCTCAGCAGGGATTGAAATGCGCGTCGTGCACAAGGATTTAAATTCAAACAAGGATTATCCCCGGAATATTCGTCCGAATGCTTTTCGATCTGAATAACTATGCTGTTTATCTTGGGACATGCCGGAAGAGGAATTTAACACTTGTTTGAAAAGCATGGGATACAGTGGGGCAGAAATTGAGGGTGAATTTGCTAAATTTAGCTATTTAAAGGAGTGTTATACAGGGTTATGTTTAAGTTGGTACATTTCTTTAACCACTGTACAAAGTGCAAGGAAAAGTATTTTTTTTTTGGGGGTAATATCCCTAGGGCATTTAATTTTTCCGGAAAACGAGTTTTCACTGTAATTTGTTTTAACAAATAGCATGAGCAAGAGTGGTTTTAATAATCCGAGTCGAAACGAGGATTTTTCCACCTTCGCGAATGCTGTTTGTTAAAACACATATCTTAGAAACCAGTATTCCAATTTTTCTGCAGTAAAAAATTAGATGCACAAGGGATATTGGTAAGAATATATCCTGAGTTAAATAAACATTTTAGTTTAATACAACATTTTTTAATCAAAAACAATTATTAATAAGAATAATATAACTTGCAACTTGTCAAACTTGCATGACAGTCTTCGTTATTTTTCTGGAAAAACTGCTGACAGCTAAGTTGACAGTTATTAGGAAATTTTTCTATTTAAATTTATATATGCCGTACCAATTCATGATAGCGATTGGTCAAAATTAATAGGAAGGAAATATTCAAATAAAATTATATTTAAAAATTCCTTTTTTCCGAGATACAGGGTATTAAAATTTTTAAAGAGAAAAATACCTTTTTTATCAAAACTTTTCTACCACTCCAGATATTTTCTTAAAATTTGGTACACTTGTTTTAACCAATACAATTTATTTATTGCTGTAAAAGTTAAAAAAAAATGTAACAGTGGCGTTCGAACAAGATTTGTATTTATTAAAAAAAAAAAAATTGGTTGTCTGGCTACCGAGGGTCATTTTGTGTTTCGACCCCATAAACCACTTTATTATTTTTTGTAAAATTACTTTATTTTGATGTTTATTGAAGTGCTAATTAGTTTTAGTGTTAGGAATTCGACATATTTGAGTGTTTATTTAACCCGACTCATATATGAGTCGGTGGTCCATTTTATTACATTTTTTTTTAAATAGACCTATAAAAGTTACTTTCACTAGATATAGGTATTTACTAACAGTATATAGGTACATTTTTGATATCAAAAATCGTTAATAAAAAAATAATTCTAAGAATCTAAAAACTAAACTAAAATCTAAAAAAAAATATATTACTTGTACAAAATTTTTGGCAAAAGACTACATAATTTTTTTTTCTAAATATCTAAAAAAATAACTATAAAAAAAATTGCTTCTATGATATCTTTGACATAAAAAAACTAAACAAAAATATATTCTAAATATCCAAAAATGAACTAAAATAAATACTATACTTATACTAAATGCTACACCCAGACCACCTGACACACATACGAGCCGAAGCATTACACAGACTTGTGTTTTAAAACAAAACCTCTACAGGAAACCCCGAATTTTTAAACTCGCATTTAGTATTATAATGTAGCCGGCTCACATTTGAGCCGGCGGTCTATTTTAAAATTGTACTGGCTCATATATGAGCCGCTTGGTGAAGGCGCAGACGCAAGATAAATTTCTTAAAAGAGGTTGCAAATCTCTGTCCAAAACTGCTACCGTAATCGTTATGCTTAATAACAATAACCATACGAAGGCTAAAAGTCTGTTATTTTAAGAGGTGCAAAATGTCTCTAATACCTAGTAATTAACTCTGGTTACTGTAGTTTTAAACCAATAAAATACATTTTTTATTGTAAACTAGGGTTGATTTTTTTTAAACCAATAAAATACATTTTTAAACAATGGCTAACTAGGAGTTATATTTTAGGCATATAAAAATTCATTTCTGATATTTTATCAATTTATAGTTGGACAGAGTATGAAGTATTATTTACAAAAAAAGTTCTTATATTCTTGCGTGCCACACCTCTGTGTTCAAAGGAAAGCATCCCACTTAAAAACTACCCTCAGTAGATATAGTGGATAAAAAAATAAGACTTGATGATAATTTTGAGATAAATAAACTTCATTAAAAATTCATGATGTTACTCAAGGCTTGAAAATTAAGGATTGGTCGATCTGATACATCGCCATGTAACATTGATAAACCATAAATCTTTGAAATTGATGATACGTGGTATTAGTACCTAGCCTTCGAATGACTACATTTTATTTGCAAAAAAAGTGTTTTATTCAAGGCGCATTGGGGTTGTATACACTAGCGTCCCGGGAGGGGCGTACGGTGCCGCACCGGTCCACCAGGGGGCCCCTGAATGGGGGTCATTACATCGAAATAAGGTACATATGAGGGTTTAAAAGCGTTGTTGTGAGAGCTTATTGTTAATTTTTGGTATTTTTTGCCGGCGTTGTACATTTAATTTACTGGCATTGCCAACACTCTTTAATGGCAAGGCATTGGCAAAAAGGTATCAAAAAGACGCGAAAGTGGGCAATTGGCCGTTATTAGGCCACGTGTTGCAGATAAAGTGATGGCATCCGTCATTAATAAGTTATTGGCAAAAATGCGTTTAAGATGATGGCATCCATCATTAATAAGTTATTGGCAAAAAGATAACAAAAAGACACGAAAGTGGGCAAATGCAGATACTCCCAAGCAGCAAGCTGACGTCTTATTGACGAAAATTGTCGCATATACTTTTTTTAAAAGCTAAAATGATGCGATATTTTATTTGAAAATTAAAATAGGAAAACTCCTTACTGCATGCAATTTCCTTGCAATGCAAAGTACCATCTCTCGGAACACTGTCCAACTTGGAGATGCAGATTTTTACACTAGCCGAAGATATTTCTTCAAAGCTAAGTGAGATCACCTACCGCAGACCGCTCTCGAATTATTTTTGTCTAATGGGTACGGTTTAGACGATAAAAAGCGAAGATATTGCAGAAACGTAGTAGTTTATTGTCCATTACGCCATCTATCGGTATGTCAAAAAACTATTAAATATATATAATATTTTTATTAACACGTCTTTAAAACTTTTAATAAAGTTTTAAACAAAATGTTTACAGCTCCTAACAGTCTACTTGAATATCTTGCCTTCTCGACTAGCCATCACCAATTAATCACACAACACACACTTATTAGGTAATGAATACATTTAATTATGTCTATTAAAACTCTCTTTCTTTAAAAAAGAAACTAAAAGCTAGAAAACCACATGTAGAAAACAAATGCACAAAGCGGTCACCTTCGGTCGAAATTAACGTAGCTAATTTTACCATCATTTTATTTTTATTCGCTCCAAAATACATAATAAACATTTTGTTTGACCTAATTTTTATTTGCATGATTTTTAACAATAAAATGTTATGAAAAGGCCATTTCCTTTAAATTATGTAAAAACATAAAATAATGTTGTTTAGCTGCCATTATAAATAAAACAGATCAAAAAATTGCTTTAATGTTAGTTAAATACCAATGTTAATAATATGGTTTAAAAAGTATGAATATGCGTTGAAGGCTTTGCCTTCAAAAATCCAATATTTATTTGCCTGCAACAAAAACGCGTGCTTTATTTAATCAGGATTGTATGCCGCCATTTTTGTATGCTTGCCGGCAATTCGCCTGCATGTAAAATTTATTGGCAATTAAGTGTTTATTTAGGTTGACTTTAATGCGTATAAGATGTTGGCATAATATTGCCAACTAATTGCCAATGCTTTACCATCAATGCCAATATGAAAATGGCGGATAATTCCGAACTTACGAATTAGTTCGTATCGAATATCAAAGTTCGATTCGAAACTGAAATCGAATAATTCGTAAATTCGTATTATTCGAAAGTTCCCGAATAATTCGAGAAAATTTCGAATAATTCGAGAAATTTCGAATAATTCAAGTTTTTTAAATATTTCGAATTATTGCGAATTACTGTAGTAATCGCAAATTTTCGAGGATATTGAATTTAGGATTTGTTATGTTTGATATTTAAATATAAATTTGACAAGTAATACTACATTTTATTTGAACCATAAAATTTAATTACATAAATTAAACAATTATTGAAATAATTTTTGGAGCCAAGCAGAATAAATTCTTAATTCTTGAGCTAAAAAACTATTCTTGATTCTCCAATAGTTTTTTTAGATCAAAAATTTTATTCTTTTGTTTTGAATCAAGAAAATACTCTTTTCCTCGATGGTGTTCTAGGTCAAGATTTTGGCTCTGGAATCAAGTTTTTATCAGTGTGTGTGTGTGTGTGTATAAACCTTTTTCTTATATGTTTTTTTTATAAGTAAATTGTAAAATTTTAAAAGTAAAATAAATTGGAAAGATCAAATCTCCTTGCTAGTATGATAGTATATAATAGTATCTAGATTTTTCGTTACTGACTAGAGATAAATATATATTCAAATTGAGCAATTATCGTCTTTGGATAATTAATTTTAATCAAAAAGGATATTATGGGTCAGTAAGAATATTTTGATGCCCAATGTTATGGAATCTTAACTGGATAAAATAAATCCATGCATATTTTTGATAATTAGTGAATAAAATCGCGGTATTCGTAAATTATTCAAAAAATTTTCAAACGGGGTTTGAAATTTTTCCAGTTGTTTGTCGAATTTCAATTATTCGAAATTCAAATTGATAGTCGATTCAGAACCATATTCACTTACTAATTATGAGGGTTTTGTACTAGAGAGCTTTACAGCAGAAAAAGTCAATAGACCGAAATTATGAATATTTAAAGTTTATCATATAAATTTATCACTCAATAATAAAATAAATAAGTTGTGCCGCATTATACAGGGGTTTCGAATAAGAATTTGCGAAGGTTCATGTAGAATTTAAAAAACATTGAAAGGAGTTACATAGTTGTGAAAATTTCAATGCAAGTACAATATGTCTAGAATATTTTTTCCAAACGAATTAGTGTCCCAAATGTAAGAATACTGTGTAAAAAATTCCCACTTATGGAAGTAGAATGGCCTAATTGAAAACCTTAATAGTTTTTTCTTAAAACTCTATCTATCTATCTATCTCTTTGTTTTATGGCTCTGATACTAAGTCAATTCGCCAGTTCTCCTGTTCCGGTCATATAAGCTATTGCTTATAAGCTTTCCCGGCTTTGTCCTTGGAAAATCTGGATAATCGAGCTCGAAACTCCCAGACTTTCCTAGCATATGAATAAGAAACACTTGTAAACATCAACAACAGCGATGAACTTCTGAACATGCATAAATTGTGACTGTCAAGCCAGCGGCTGCTACTGGTATCGCGCATAACCGTCACTTTCACTACTGACGTATTTCCGCAAGGCGTGCGCACCTCCTCGACCATACGAGGACACCATGTGTTCAACACCAAACGTAAAAACTTCAGGCTTTAGGAATCTTCACTCACAGCGCTTAGCCCCAGAAGAAAGAAGCCCCAATTTAGCGTGAATCTTTTCTCGATCCCCAAGGGTACAGCTACGCTCGTACGACGCCCTCAATCGCCTACCCGGGAAGTCTATGTAGACCTCTACGTAAACGTGAACCGCACTACTCGAAGACCGCGGAAGTGTTCTTAAAACTCTTTAATTTTTCTTCGGCTGTCATAATTTTCTAACCTAAAAAAAAAAAAATCGGTAGTCTGCAAGTCAACTTTGTGACCTTCGGGTGACAACGTCATGAAAATACTGATGAAATGGTTGCATTTTAAAGAAAATTAAACAATTCAAACCACATTACTTTTCACTGCACTTGACGAAAATATTTAATGTATTGTATAGCCGGCGGACCGCTTGAAGTAGAAGAGAAACAGATGTCGCACGTGGAGGCCAATAGTACCTCTTCCGTGCTCTCGCTTTCCACTTCCAAGCTTTAAATGGAACGCCGCATGTGCCCCATGTTTCTTTATACGTGCAGCCAAAGCTCCATCGAATTAACAGGGACGTTATCACGTCAAAAAATTAGCCATTAGTGTTTAGCTTAACCCCAAACCTTAAAAATGAGTTTAAACCCGGCCTTGCAAAAATCAAAGGAGTCTTATTCTGCGCTACCAGGGGAGATGCAGAAATGTATTGCATAAACTCACAATAATAACATCTTTATAAAAAAAAAAGTACTATTTTTACCTCAAAAAATGTCCTTAAAATACAGGATGTCTCTAAAAAGTACGAACAAAAAATCTTTACTACAAATTTCTGAGGCTGAAGTATGACGATCTAAGCCAAAAATGAATGATTTCGTAGATACAGGGTGGCAAAGTATTGTTATGGTTTTGGTTTTTATAAATAGTCTTATTCATATGAGATGCATTGTCGCAATATTTGCCTAAGGAGTTTTAAAGTGGGGAATCTGCTATCAATTTTATTGTAAATTTTAGGGTCGACAATTGCGGTATCTTGCACTTAAATTATAATCAGAAATACCTTTTGGTTTCCTCTGTATGTAGGTATTAAATAAAAAATTCTTATACTTTAACATATTTTACATAAAAAAAAATTTACTTGCTAAAGTTCATTTGAGCAGCCGTTTTGAGATATCTGGGGAAAAAAAACCGTCCCTGGTTTAAATTTACAGGGTGTTTTAAGAATTGAACGCTAATCTGTTAAAAGTATAAATACATTAACCTTTGAGATAAAGGGTAGTAAAAAAATAAGTTTTTTACCACTCCGTATCTCAAAAGGTGAAGCCATTTAGAATATAGCTTTATTTGAACTTTTCTTCTTTAAATTACCCACGGATTTCACGCTCTAAAAGATTAGCATGTAATTTTAAAACACCCTGTAAGCTTAGACCTGTATACCGGAAGTGTTTTTGTACATCAGATATCTCAAAAACGGCTGCTCAATCCCAACTTTACAAAGCATTTTCTTATGCCGTATGTTAAAGCATAAGAATTTTATAAAATCTAAAAACTTCATACAAAGTGGCTCTAAAAGTCATTTTGGTTTTAATTGTGAAAGGTGCTGGTGACGCCCTCATGAGTAACCAATAAAATTAATAGCAAATTTTAAATTCCACACCTTTAGAGACTCCCTGTATATGTATATAGTAATTTTTAATTACCCTGTATTTACAACACAACAATATTTTGACTGACCACAGAAAATAAGGTCCTGCAAGCATGTTTCAAAAGGACACATTATTTTCTTTGGCAACTCTTCTTAATCTCAAATATAAACAGAATGTCAACTATTGGGAATTTAAATTAAAGAGCACAGTGTTGCAATTCGGTCAAACAGCTGATAAAAATGGGTGTCTAGATTCATTTTGGCGAAGAATATTTACATAAATTACCTGATTAGTTATTAAATTTCACGAAAAATATTAGGCATTATTGTCTGACAACCTAAATATCACAAAGAAGGATAATAGTCAGTGTTTAGAGAAACTTTATATATAGTCATAAAGCGTAAGTTCTTCGTTATTTAGACTTGAACTGCAGATAAACCAAAACTGACTTCGCACGTTTTGCTTCATTGCTGAATTTTTAACGAAATCCATGATGGCAACCACTTAAACGCTTAACACTAGTTGTAGACTAACTATTTTCTTATTTTTTATTACATTCATCCCATAAATCACAAAAATTCTTTAAAAAATAGAATATTAACTGCAACAACAAAAGCAAAACCGGATTATGGAATGTCATTATGTTCTAAATTTGCAACTGCAACGTTGCCAAGTCGCTTAATTTTAGTTTTCAATCCAAGTTTAAAATGTAGTTTTAGTTTTCCAATGCCAGAGCTTCATTGTATTCGCAAATCCGAGTAAAACTTTCGAAAGTTTTGATAGAACATGACTGCAAATTTGTCTTATCTTTTTCGGACAGACGGATTTCTTAGTCTTTCTCGAGTACTTTCGAAAGTTTTCGCAGAACTTTTCTTTCGACTGTCTGTTAAGATAAAGCAGTCCCAATACGATTATTTTGTTTGCCTTTTTATTTATTAACTAGAGCCGTTGTATTCTGTAACGAAATGCCACACCAATAAAAAGTTTTAAAAGTTTTTAAGAATAAAGTTACACCCAGAGATGGTTTTTAATGAATTTTTTGCCTCTTAAAAATGATCCGTATTTGGAATGTGACCTTTAAATAAAGTTTTTTTAAAGCCCAAAAACCTGAAAAGATCCACAATTTGGACATTTTTTTGCAATTTACTGCAGATTGGTAGGTACTGGTGGCAGTGGCGGCTTGCGGGTTTAAAAACAGGTGTAGTGCATGAAGAGAAAAAGCTCATTCACCATTTTAGCAAAATTGAAAATACTCAACTATCAAAATTCTAAGTAAAAAGTCTTAATATCTTAACTTACATACATTTTATACACCAAATCAATCCTTCTATCTTTTAATGCAGCAAATTTACCAATTATATATTCATAAAATGGTTAAGTTTTTATCAGTTCCTGTAGAAGACCCTTTTGAATTGAAATATTGGCCAAAGATTAAAGTCTATCTTGGGATATAGTGTTTCTTGAGAAAGTTTTTAAACGCTTAAGACAAGAAAAACTCCGTTCCACTGACACGCTTGTAGACAGTATCGTTAAAATTAGCGAAAAAAGTTTATACGCCTCGGTAAAAATATCTTTATTAGCGCCAACTTGTTTCGCTAACTGCTGCAATGAAATATTTCTATAACTTTCATCAGCAAATATTAGGTCCAGTTTATTTTTAAGCCGCTGATTTTTGGAAATGATTCGGCATATATCTCCAATAAATTTTGAAAAGAATCAGTGGGAAAAGTTTGGTTGTACTGGCCAAACTTTGCAGTATCAGCAAGACAAAGAAATTGTAGTTTGTATCAATCTTCGAATCTTACTTCTATTTCCATCAAAATATGATCATTTTATAGAGAAGTGCTCTGTACTGTCCTTTAATTTGTTCCTGTGAAAAATCACTGTCTCCAATAATACTCAAACGGAAACAATCGAAATAATACGTGAAAACCAACGAAACGACCAAAACCTATACTATCTTTTTAGGGCTAACGATTTATCAAACAATACACCTGATACTTCCACCCGCGATTCTGGCCAACGGCAAGTATAGCGTTGTCATGGCAACGGAGCGGCAAAGCGTAAACAAAACCCCGCATGAGGTGTATACTTCGGTCCGTTTTATATTTGCAATACACTTGTCGCGTTGCCGAAAGAGGAGGAAAGCGACTCGCGCTAGCGGTTAATTTATATGCTAGATTTTTCATGGCGAATTTTACAAATAAGAAATAGAAATGAGAAAAATGAATTGAAGCGGTAGGATATTAACTACCGCTAGACAATGATACTTGTCTAATAAGTAGACGCTGGTTTTCTATACTATTTATCACGACTCGATACAGCCTCACTGATGAGTTCCTGTAAGGCAGGCGAAACCAGTCTGGGAAGAGAGTCGTATTGGATAGCCATAGAAAAGCAGGATGTTTTGTTTTGACTGTCTTTAAAGGGAGTAGAATACTTTTGTATAATATATATATATATATATATATATATATATATATATATATATATATATATATATATATATATATATATTTTTGACAGTAAATCAAACTGAAAAGTAAAAAATAAATATAATTTAAAACAACTTAAAAACACGCTTTTAAAAGCACATGGATGTAAACAGTTAAAAATAATTTTAAAACAACAACAAACGAAAAATAGTAGTATTAATGTAAAAAAGCGTGGCCGTTTTGTGCCATATATTTCGTATATCGAGCGCCCGAGGCTCTTTTACAATATTACTAGTATTTCTCGTTTATTATTGTTTTAATATTATTTTTAAAGTGATTTTTAACTTTTTAGATCGATGTGCTTTAACGGCGTGTTTTTTAAGTTTTTTTTAACTATAATTTTTGTAACGTACTGGAATTATCGACCTCAATTTCTCAAAGCCTGCATTTTTATAGGGTTTAAGATTAATGAATATATTTAGTCGTGACCCTCCCCTTTAATTACTGATTCAGCCCTTTAACCCTGCGAAGACCCACTTAACATTCTTGTCGTCCCTAATCGCCATTCAAGATGATGTGGACTTACCGTCCCTTTTACACTTCGGCTCTCGATAATTCTTTCTTTTTTGTCTTTCGCTTCCCTTCTTTTTCGGTAATATTCTTTAGATTAGAACTTGTAAGATGTCAAATATGCCTTGGTAGAAATAAAACAAAAGGGGATCTGGAATAGGGTGGAAGATGTTTGAATAAAAACTCACGCTTAGGTAGTAGAGTGTTGCAATTTGGTGAATCAGCTGATATTAGATTAATATTTTGCTAAAAAAATCTTTAAAAATTAGATGAATTTCGTGTTTTTCACTTATATTTTTTTGATTAAACCGACAAAAAGATAAATTAAACTTACTACAAATTTAAAAATAATGAATAAAAAAATAGAAAAAAGTAGTCGGGTAATAACATTTCACTGAACTACTACATGTTAATAACTAAACACATACCAAAGAATTTGGTAATTATTTACAAACTGGACATATCGCCGATTTTAATGAAATTTGGAATACGGGGTTTTTTGGGGCGCTGTTTACGAATCAGAAAGAATTTTTTTGTTTTCGAGATATTCATCATCAAACTCGATAACCAAAACTAACCTGAATTCACTATTTCCTCCCTTTTTTTGGCACTTAATTCTTGATTGAAAGCTAAATTATTACCCAATATTTAATAACATAAATAGAAAAATGGGGTTTTTAGAGGTGGAAATTAAATGTTAAGTTAAGTCCCAAGAAAGGATCTAAATCCCTTCCATCTAATTATAGACCAATTTCAATTCTCTCAGTTCTTTGTAATGTAATGGAAAAATTAATTAATTCACAAATTCTTAAGTACTTAGAAAAACACAAAATTTTGCATGACAGGCAGTATGGATTTTGCCACAAAAGATCTACAGCAGATCTTCTTTTCTTCTTATCACACTGTTGGAATAAGTCTCTTGAGTTTCTAGGTGAGATCCAGTGAGGTCCAGATCGTTGCTCTTGATATATCCAAAGCTTTTGACCAGGTCTGGCATGCCGCACTTCTTAATAAACTTCCCTCCTATGGTCTTTCAACTAAACACTGTACTTGACTCTCTAGTTATCTATCTGATCGACGTATATCAGTTATTGTGGACGGCCATTCTTCAAGCTTTCACCAAGTAAATGCTGGAGTCCCTCAGGGCTCAGTTCTGGCACCAACATTGTTTCTTCTTCACATCAACGACCTTCTCTGGTCCACACTCCTTCACTTCAGTTTTCAGGTTACTAAACCCTTCACTAAACCTGACTTGGAAAACAAACGCAGAGCGATGCAGATATCTCTTTCGCAAGATCTTAATTTAATATTGGATTGGGGCGCCAAAAATCTCGTTCATTTTAATGCATCCAAAACACAATCATGTTCCTTGTCGCGAAAAGAGTCATCAAATACTCATCCTCTACTTATGAGCGGCCAAGTTTTATAGAGCAAAGACACCTTCAATCTTGTGGGCATCACATTTGAAAGTATCCTTAACTGGCACAAACACATTGTATCTATAGCCACGGCAGCTTCAAAAAGCTTGGATTTCTCTTTCGAGCCAAATAGTAGTTTTCCCCTTTTAATTTATACACTTTATATGTGTCCCAAATCCGACCTTCCTTGAAATATTGTTCCCATATCTGGGGCATGGCGTCCCCCACAACCCTAAGCAATCTTGATTCTATTCAAAGAAGAGCAATTCATCTCATTAATGATCCTTCACTTACAGAAAGGCTTCCCTTTCTTGCCCATCGTCGGGCTGTGGGGGATTTATCGCTTTTTTATAGGTACTTCCATGGCTTCTGCTCTGAAGAATTGTCCAGTATAGTTCCTCCACTCACGGTTCCCAACAGAGAAACTCGTGGTTCCGCGCGTATGCATCCCTTTACGGTCCAACTGGACAGGCCCCGAACTTCCCATTTCGTTCGTTCTTTTATCCCTAGAGTTTCTAGAATGTAGAACCTGCTGCCAGCGGAAGTCTTTCCTTTGTCCCCAAATCTTCAAGTATTCAAGTCCCTTGTCAACAAACTCCCTCTTACTTCGCTTAAGACACCCACGGTACGTTAGTATTTAGGCTTTAAGCCTTCGTGGTTTGTCCAAAGATAAAAAAAGTTGCAATTTAGCAGAAAACTGAAGAATTGAGTGCAAAAAGAAGGGGGAATAGTGAATTGCGGTTCGTCTAAAACTCTTTTTAGATCGTAATAACCACCTCAAAAACCCCCGTATACCAAATTTGTAAATAATTACCAAAGATTTTTATACTTTAATACCATTCATATATCTTCATTTTTATTTTTTTTTTTATTAATTATTTTTAAATTTTTAGTGAGTTTTAATTATCTTTTTAAAGCCGGGTTAATTTTTTTTAATAGGTATTTATTTTACTCATTTTAGTTTCTATTTTTAACATTTTAATCGGTGACCACCTACTTAAAAAACAGTACTATTCCCTTTTTCTCTCAGGTAAACTCTTCTCGCACAAAATGGCAAAGCTACCCCTAATAGGTGTAAATTGGGTGTAAACGGAATCACCAGACCCACAAAAATAAAATGCACGCAGATTATTTAAAAGATATTATAATTCAAAATAATTATCCTCTTGATTTTATAAATAATTGTTTTCTTGAATTTGAAAATCTAAATATAAGACAAAGTCAAAATAGACCTATTAGAAATTTATTTTTACCATACATTCCCGGACTATCAAACAAAATTCAACGAATAGGAAATAAATTTAATATTCGCACAATCTTTAAAACACAAAACACCATTAGATCTCAGTTAACAAAAACAAAACCATACAACTTAAATGAAAATACAAAAATGTCATTTATAAAATACCTTGCGAATGCGATAAGTTTTATATAGGTGAAATTTGTAGACCATTAGCTAAACGCATAAAAAGAACACAGATCATACATTAAAAGCATAGAATTTCATTAACCAAAAATCTGCCAACACGCATTTGATAACAATCATAGAATAAACTGGGATGCTTCGAGTATTTTAGCAAAGGAAACATCTTCTAAAAACGCAAAATCAAAGAAAGTGCGTAAATATTATTAAATAAAGATAATTGTGTAGCATCAATTTCAGTTAATTTAAATAACACATGGTTGCCTTTGCTCAATACTGAAGTATCTTCAGGAAAACTAAAAATCAACTAACTCATTACCTTTTTTGTCTTACAAATGATAAATAAACCAGTTACTTATGTCACTCATGACACATATATGTCAAACTATTTTTAGTTTGCAATACAAAATTGCATTTTTAATTTAAATATTAGTTAATATTTTATTTTTATTTTTAACTTAATTTTTTATCTTGACAACGGTGGCAGACTTGCCACCGAAACGTCGTTTTTTAATTAGAATTTTTTGAGGGTTTTTCTTTTATTTTGTTTCAGGCGACCGGCCAGTTCATAGGGGTCAATTGGGCTGAACAGGGTCAGCCTCGTATACCCCGGGACCAGGACCGAAGCGGTCCCATTCTTTCCAGGCGTGTACCCAACAAACAGACCATCCAATAAACAAGAAATTGTCTGGTCCGATAACTGTACGTACCTGAACAAATCTTTCCAAAATATGGTATCATAAAATTTAAAGTTATTATCTAAAACGCTAGTTCCCAGAATAATTACCTCACATTTTGATGATACATCGCCCCACGATCCATTTGCCGAAAATCCAAGAATTTCACCCTTTACTATTTCTGATTTATGTTTCCCAGAATCAAGTATTATTATTATAATGCTCAGAACTATTTGCATATTATATGAACAATTCACAGAATAATCTATTGTAACCTATGTCCTACAAGTTTTGGCACAAAACTCATTGTCTTTAATTTTAACAAAAACAAAATAATATCAAGTTGCCTTTGAAAACAAAAGTTTATTTACTTTATTTACTGTCAGTTGAGATTTATTTATTTTGAAAGTTTTCACTTTAAGATGTCGTATAAATTAGAAATAAGAAAAAGTATCTACAAGTTAGTTGGGCGGATACCCAAAGCTGAAATCTGTCGAATATTCCAGAATGAAAACATTTCACGCAGAACCATTTATAGAACAATAGCGGAGTGCGAGCAGGGAATACCATGTCTGAATCTCCCAAAAGTGGAAGACCACGTGCATTTACCGCACAGAGGTCAGAGAGATTGGTGAGAAGAGCAAAAACCAGATTGGAATGTCAACGAGGAGACTGGCTAGGGCAATACAGATCTTCTAAGAGTACGATATCGTTGGAATTGAGGAGGAATGGTCTTAAATATCGAAAGAGACGTAAGTGTCCCAAATACTCAAGCGCAGCTACTTCGTATACCAACGATGTTGTCGTCAACTGAGGCGGGTACATTTTGCCAATGAAAATCATTATTTTAGATGACGAAAAAGTATTTCACTTTGAGTAATTCTGAAATGAAGGGAAACGATGGATTTTATACGGACTAACGTAGAGGAATGCCCTGACAATGTTAGATACAAACATAAAGCGAAATTTCGCAGATAAAACCTTGTCTGGTGCGCACTTCTAACAGGGGTGTATCCCGATCTTTGGGAAGAGTGAGGGGTGAAGCTTGAATAGTCAGGAGCTATATTGATAACTGCCTTTCCAAATTGCTTCAGTTTGTCCGCGAACATCATGCTAATGACGATATCATTTTTGGGCCAGCACTCCGGCAGTCATGCCATTACTCAAGATCTGCCCAAAACTGGCTTCGACAACACCACACACCTTTTGTTCCCAAAAACGATAATCCTCCAAACTTGCCGCAGGCTAGCCCAATAGGATTTTTGGGCTGTACTGTCTAGAAAGATTTATCATGGAGGCTGGGAAGCTTCAAGATGAGGAACAATTAAGACGGCGAATTTACGAGAAATTAAGAGAAATTGAACTGAATTCCGTCCAGGACCTCATGAGAGAGACATTCGAAAATTTGCGTCTGGTAGAGCAGAATGGGCCACTCCACATGAATTCGGGCAAGTATAGTTTAGTTAAGTATTGAGTTGTAATTTATGATAACTAGTTAGTGTTTAAATAAATTTCTTCATTAAAAAAATCGATAAATATTGTGTGCCGCTTTTAGGACATACGTTATGAAATAAAAATCAAAGTAGCTAAAATTCGGGTCTACCACGACAAAGCAGAAAAATAATAATTCGCGATTTGAAAAAGAAAAATAACTTTTTACAAATTTACTTTATCTCTCAGCTCAACAACAAATCATAGCCTCATATTTTTTAAGAGACAATTATCCTTCTTATAACTATGCATTTAATATTTAATTTGGAAAATTGTATGTACTTACTTTTGTAGAAATAATACTAAAGCAGTATAAATTCTTTTCAATTTCTAAGTCATCCAAATTCATTATTACTATTAATTTTTAATAATTTCTACTAAATTTATTTTGCAAACTGTCAAATTTTAAAACTAGTGACACATGAACTAAAAGAAATAATGACGAAATCAAAGGTAACTTGACCGCTTTGGTGTCAGTTGATGTCGCGTTTACTGTTACATTGCACAAATTGATATTTAAGTTTATTGTAGTAGGCGCTAAAACAAAAACACTAATTCAAAGTGTGAAAAAAGCTTGAAGTGTTAATAAAAGTTACTTTTTAACACTTTATGTAGTGTACTAGAATGGAGTACTTTAACTTCATGTTAACGATTAAAAAACAGCATTTTTTAACGGTTAACTATCTATCCATCTATCTATCCATGAATGTAACGGAATCTTTGAGCCTAATTTTAACCAACTTCCAGCTATTCGATTTCTTTGAAACTTTGCACACGTATTAAGGACCCATGACAATGCAATAATCTGCAAACAGTATCCCGTTATCCTGGTTTGGATCGCCAGGAAAAAAAATCCATTATATTATTATAACCACTGCTTGATACCACCAAGTGTCATCTGTCACCTGTACGTCCCAGTGGTACCAACCACCGGCCATTTCAAGAGTTCGATCTGAATCGATTTTACTCAAATTTTATATTAGGTTATTTTCAGAAAGTCCATCTGAAAAACTTTGCTACTCTTGACAAAATGGCGAAAAAAATTTTTTAGTGGGTTGCCATCTGTTGGCAACATTCCAAACTTTTATACATACATAAATGCATATCGAACTAAAAATGAAAAATAAATAATAGTTTAAAAAACTAAAAAAACACGCTTTTATATGCAACCGAACTAAAAATTAGAAAATAATTTTTCATTAAAAAAAATATTGTCACTTCATAGTAAAAGCGTGGGGTGCATTTTACTATTTTTCATAACTTTTCCATCATAGATATTGGCAAATATAATAATTATAACATTTAATATATTAAGCACCCCACGCTTTTTACTATGAAGTGACAATATTTTTTTAATGAAAAATTATTTTCTAATTTTTAGTTCAGTTGCATATAAAAGCGTGTTTTTTAGTTTTTTAAACGCTTTGTTCGCGGGTTTGATTCTGAACCGGTTCTGGGACTATTCGCATGCGCAGTGAAAAAAGCAGCGTTCGCGGTTAGTAAAATCCTGAATTTTTAGTAACAGTTCTGTGTTCGCGGGTTACAATGGAATCAGTTCGTTACCGGTTCGTAACCTGATTAGCAGTCCTGGGATTTTGTTGGAACTAAAAGTTCAGTTCGGAATTTCATGCGCATTGTCGACATGGTCAGCTGTTTTCTGTTTTTGTGGTACAGAAATAAACCGTTGTATTACAGTTTATTTGTTTCTGCCACTTTTTATGCGGGTTAATATACCTGTTGAATATTTTTTATATTTTTGTGATTCTGAGCGTATATAAACAAAGGATTTTTAATTGTATTCCGTATGAATGTATGTATGCAATAAAATAAATAAAGATTTAATTAAAAAATATAGACAATATTACAAGATTTTACCATTTCTTGTTGTTTGAATTTTATCTTTAGTTAAATACACATACTTATGTTAAAAACGAGAGGAGGCAGGGAATCCCTCGTCTTCCGCCGAGAGACCTCGAGTGGCTTTCGACAGTATAACAATTTACCTTTTTGTTTGAATTTATTTTTTGTGTAGTATCAATTTAACCATAAAAAATCCTAACCAAAGGCTAGGTTAGAATACATCCTCAGCTGTATAGAAAATCGTTCGCGGTAAATAAAATTCCGAACTAATAAATAACTAGACATGCGCTTTAAAACAATTCTAAACCAGTTCGGTTCTGGTTCAGAATCAGTTCATTACTAGACCCGCGAACAAAGTAACTATCTATCTATCTATCAATCTATCCATCTGGCTGCCTATGTAACGGAATCTTTGAGCCTAATTTTAACCAACTTCCAGCTATTCGATTTCTTTGAAACTTTGCACACGTATTAAGGACCCATGACAATGCAATAATCTGCAAACAGTATCCCTTTATCTTTTTTTTAATCGCCAGGAAAAAAAATTCCATTATATTATAAAAACAACACCTAGGATGCCATCTGTTGGAAAAATTTCAAACTTTGCTATTAAATGAGGAAGAAATTTTTTAGTGGATTGCAAAGTGTTGACAACGGTCCAAACATTTCCTGGAGTGCCATCTGTTGGCAAAATTTGAAACTTTGCTACTTAATGAAGAAGAAATTTTTAGTGAGTTGCAATCTTTTGCAAATTTTAAAATTTGCTACCATTGTCATTTCATAGGGGGCTGGTTATTTTCTTTTTGCTGCTTAATTAATTAGTATGTTCTAATTTACTGTTATATTAAGAATTTTGTGCAATATAACGAACTAAAAAATGAAAAATAATTAATAGTTTAAAAAAACTAAAAAAACACGCTTTTATATGCAACCGAACTAAAAATTAAAAAATAATTTTTCATTAAAAAAAATATTTTCACTTCATAGTAAAAAGCGTGGGGTGCATTTTACTATTTTTTCATAACTTTTCCATCATAGATATTGGCAAATATAATAATTATAACATTTAATATATTAAGCACCCCACGCTTTTTACTATGAAGTGAAAATATTTTTTTTAATGAAAAATTATTTTTTAATTTTTAGTTCGGTTGCATATAAAAGCGTGTTTTTTAGTTTTTTAAACTATTAATTATTTAGGTTATATCTACCTTGTTATTTGGCCATTTTGACAAAAACCTTATGGTCCGTAAGCCATCGACATATTTTCGTAACCAATTTCCTCTCAGTCCATAAGTCGTAAAATGCTTAAAGAGGGTTTTACATGAATTGTTGTGAGCGTCAGCTGCGACTACGATGGTGGAATTATACAGAGTGCTCCAAAGAAAAAAAATCATAAACTTGTGTTTTCTAAATGGAAAACGCTGTATATTAGTTCAGTTTTAGATTGTAAAAATAAAAATAACGTAAATTTTATCAGCGATACATATACCAAAAATGTAAGGTTTTTAAGATATTGAGATTTTTACATTTTTAACGCTTTTTATTAACTTGGGTTGTCACTATCTATGTAACGGAATCTTTGAGCCTAATTTTTACCAACTTCCAGCGATTCAATTTCTTTGAAACTTTGCACACGTATCAAGGACCGATGACAATGCAATAATTTAAAAACAGTATCCCGTTAAGTTCCAGCATTTTCCAGGAAAACCGGAAAAGTGAAAAATCGTAACGTTCTGGCGGAGGCGCCAGATTAGACAATTGAATAATCGAACTTGACAACATTTGCCGACGGGTTGGGGACCGGGATAAGGTTGCAACACCTTAGTTAAACAAGCGTGCGTCCACCCATAGGACGCAACCCCTCAGGCAAACGACAGGAAGACCGTGGGGTTAACAAGAACCCCCGTTAAACGGGTACAAACCCCGTTACATGCAGACCAACCTGAAACTTGTTCGGAGTAGTTGCGTTCTGAAACCCCATGCAACAGTGAAGCTTTAAATGAAATGATTAGATTACGAAATAGTTCGTGAAACATTTCAATATCACATGACCGCAGAAAACTAATTGATATATCGAACTAAAATGAAAAATCAAGAATTGTGTGCAAAAAAAGAAGGAGGAATACTGTGAACTGGTTAGTTCTGGTTAGTTTTCAATTTCTTTGAAACTTAGCACACACGGACCGATGACAATGAACCAATTTAAAGACAGTATCCCGTTATCCTGATTTTAGGACCGCCATCGCCAGGATAAATAAATTCCTTAATAATCGTTTTAATTATGGCGAATGCGCAAGGGCAATTGATGCATAACTTGCTGCGTTTTTTTAATTGACTTTTTCAATTTTATAATAAAAGGTGTAAAATACATAGAAATACGGAGTTCTAAAAGGTGAAAATTATGTGGCCACTTTAGCTTTAAATCAAGAATGCATGGCGAAGAAATTTTTAGTGAATAAACTGGAGCATTTATTTTAAAAAACTAATTGATATATCGAACTAAAAAATGAAAAATAAATAATAGTTTAAAAAAACTAAAAAAACACGCTTTTATATGCAACCGAACTAAAAATTAGAAAATAATTTT
Source organism: Listronotus bonariensis (assembly GCA_014170235.1). Classification (NCBI taxonomy): domain Eukaryota; kingdom Metazoa; phylum Arthropoda; class Insecta; order Coleoptera; family Curculionidae; genus Listronotus; species Listronotus bonariensis. The sequence goes on from JACEGR010000417.1 coordinate 139,089, forward strand.
TCATTACAAAGAGTTTGTCAGTCACTTCAGAGTAAAAGCGTGGGGTGCATTTTACTATTTTTCATAACTTTTCCCTCATAGATATTTGCAAATAGAATAATTATAACATTTAATATATTAAGCACCCCACGCTTTTTACTCTGAAGTGACTGACAAACTCTTTGTAATGAAAAATTATTTTCAGATACATAAAAAATTCAATGATTATAGTGACTTAGGACTATACTTATATTATGACAAAAAATAAGAAAAAAAACATTTTACTGATATATCCCCCCTTAAACTATATTTATTGGACGCAACCGAGAGCAAACGAGAATTAGGAAATAAAATAAATTTAATTAAAAGCAAACTCAAACAGATGTAAAAACTTTATTAGACAAATAAAATGGCGCCGGCACGAACAAGGAAACAAAAGAGAGAGAGAGAGAGAGTCGGCCGCCCATCTCAAGTTATTAGTTGCACCTGGTTGGTTTCCTCTATGCTCCTCCGACTTTCTAAAGCTCTTAACTTTCGTTTTAATGTGGAAAATTCATGAGCAAACTTGCCTGAGACGGCATTAACCTAATTTGAAAGCGGCTCATTAATTAAAACTATATTCCTAATTCCATTGCATAATAAAATTTGGGATTCGAGGCAGCGGTTCCGTTTCGAAATTTAATTTGCCACGCGATATCTTTTAATAATTAATTAATCATTATTAAGTCGAAAGAGATGATTTGGCTTTTGTCTGGTGCTTATATTAATCACGTACATGCGTGATAACTTAGAAAATTAGCAAGAAAATGGGCGTTTGAAATAAAATCACTGTATTATTATTGAAACCATAATATTGTCAAGCTTGTCCACCACCTTCAAAGAAATGTTTGTAATTTTGGCTCAATAACCAAATTTTTGTTATCACAAAATACCCTTTTATAAACAGGGTACAAAATAAAAATGGTAAAATTATTCACTTGCAATATCTTTACCATATCAATTTAATCCCATGATTCCGGTATGCGACGTGAAGAGGATAGAACGCGTGTTTTTATTAAATCTTCCTCTTTATCGAAAAAAACTCTTTTCGAGTGACAGCATAAAGCTAAAGTGGGTCGTCGTCGACCAGGGTTGGGCTGATTTATATCAAGTGATTTAAATCATCGTGTAAACAGAGACAAGAATGAGACGAGCAACTAAATGTAAATAAATTATCCGAGAGAGAGATAGCTGCTGGGCCTTCCTTGTCTGTCTTTAAGGAAGGTAAACGCAGATGGCGCGTGAGTCGACTTTATCGTTTGCCCCCCAAATTCAAATTATATAGCTGTGCTATTTTTGCCCTTAATGTTAGGTACTTGTTTTTGTTTCCTATTAATATAAAATATTGGGGTTTAGTTCAATAATTACACACACCTAATTAAAAATGTCATTTATTTGGTTTTTATAAAGATTTTTTCTTACAGATAACCATGTCAATATTACCTTAAATTATCTGTTGAAAAGCACAAATTTAATATATACACTGTGATCACTAATAAAAGTCAATATTCAAAGTCCAATTAAAGGTAGAAAACTACGAAACACATAATAAATCACAGAAAATGTAAACAAACTGTCCAAACAAATCGGCCATTGTAAAATATCAAACACAAATATCGAATAACATTTCGGCGTGACTGTCTGCGGCAACGTTGTCAAGTTAAAAATATTCGATTCATGGTATATTTTCTTTCTCTTAATTAGATGTGAGCCAAAAAAGGACATTAAAGTTTACATGCAGAAATTGTAAACAACTTGGCAACCAGGGCAAAGCGATGATTGCTCCATCTACGATAGCCTGCCATGATGAAAGACAAAGACATATTTATTGGAACTTGCGTTAAACCAGAAAGAGATAAATACAATGGACAAATTGTTAGGACCAATTACTCGTCTCATTGTTGTCTCTGGTGTAAATCAGCAGCGGGAATTCGTGTACTGTAGTATTCTACAAATCGACTTTATTCTACCTCACTCGCACTTTGTGTTCAAGAAAATACGCCTAAGCGAGGTCTCCAAACGTGTTGAATTCTATTAAAATTTTAAAAAGTTGTACATAACCATAAAATAAATTTAGGTGTTCGTTAGTTTGATATGATTTTTATATTTATTTGGTTGTTTTTGTGTTATAAGAATGCAATTTTTTTTTTAAATGATAGAAAATCTAATTTTAGTTTAACCATGTGTTTACTGTCCAACCAATGTGACCTTGATTTTTGCAAAGATTCATAATTGTTATACAGCTTATTTGTTATTGATTTTTTTTAATCTCTGGACAATCCACGAAGGCTAAAAGCCTAAATACTAACGTACCGTGGGTGTCTTAAGCAGGGTAAGACGAAGTTTGTTAACACGGGACTTAAAAACTTGAAGATTTGGGGGAAAGGAAAGACCTCCGCTAGCAGTAGGTTCCACAGTCTAGAAACTCTAGGGATAAAAGAACGAACGAAATGGGAAGTTCGGGGCCTGTCCAATTGAATTGTATAGGGATGCATACGCGCGGCACCACGAGTTTCTCTGTTGGGAGCTGCAAGAGGAGGGATTATACTGGATAATTGGTCGGAGCAGAAGCCGTAAAATAATCTATAGAAGAGCGATAGATCTCCCACAGCTCGACGATGGGCAAGAGAAGGAAGTCTTTGAGTAAGTAAAGGATCATTAATAAGACGAACAGCCCTTCTTTAAATGGCATCAAGAATGCTAAAGGTTGTAGGGGATGCCATTCCTCAGACATAAGAACAACATTCCAGAGAGGGTCGAATTTGAGACACATACAAAGTGTATAAATTGGAAGAAGAAAAATACTTTTTGGCTCGGAAAAGAAATCCAAGCTTTTTGAAGCCGCAGTGGCTATAGATACAATGTGTTTATGCCAGCTAAGGTTATTCTCAAATGTGACGCCCACAAGGTTAAATGTGTTCCAGCTCTGCAAAAAAAAATGTCGGGTTGAGCATAACTATGAATGGGATTGGTTGTGGAAGAAAGAAGGTCGTTGATGTGAAGAAGAAACAAACTTGGTGCTAGTACTGAGCCCTGAGGCACTCCAGCATTAATTTCGTGAAAGCTTGAAGAGTGGCCGTCAACAATGACTGATATACGTCGATTAGAAAGATAACTGGAGAGCCAAGAGCAGAGTTTAGTTGGAAGACCGTAGGAGGGAAGTTTATTAAGAAGTGCGTCATGCCAGACTTGGTTGAATTTTTAGTTTAGATAACTTTATCACATATTTTTACTTTACTGATTTAAATTATTCACAGTAAAGAACATTGATAGCCATTTATTTAAAAAAAAGGTTAAATTAATCTTAAGAAAAATTTAATTTCATAAAAGGGAGGGAGTATCCGATAGACATAATAACTGCTAATGCCATAGTGCAAAATTGACTCCAAGAGTAAAAGAGAATGAAATTAAGTTAAAATCGATTAAAATCCTAACCCTTTTTTGTTTCGTGGTAAAAACAATAATTAAAAACTCAATTACTTAATAATGATATTCCGTAAATATAATTGGCAATAGCTGTATGTGTGTCCTTTTTTTATCTTGCACAGTTAAACAGAGAAGTATTAGTACACATATAGACATTTTACGAACATTTCCGAAGTTTAGTCTATTGTGACACAGAGTACCAAAAGTGAAATTATCAACTTCTCGAGTAGAAATCTACGATAGAAAGCGAGGTGTAGAATTCTCTAGAGCTCGGAATCTCGCTGCAGATGATTTTTAAAAATCTTTTTTGTTCAAAGCGATATAAAAAATTCAAAACTTAAAATAAAAATATTCTTTAAAAAAACAAAAATATCTAAAAATTCCCAATTTAAAAATAAACAATGATTTTTGTTTTAATAAAAATCAAAAATAACCCAACCCTGTCGTCGACCGAGATCGAGACCAGAGAGAGAGAGAGAGAAATAATAAATTCCCGTCCGGGATCGATAGTTTGCGAGATGAGAAGAGGAACTTATGAAGGTAAAATCGGGATAGGAATTCCGAGTATTAAGAGAAGAGCTCTCTCTTAACTTGGTCTTTTCGAGAGTTTTATGTTGCGGAAAATGAAAATATTATTTTAGTATGAAAAGCTGCCAGCCAGTATACGGTGCTGCATAAAATTGTTGATTAGACAACTAGGTTTTAAAGTAAAGCTTTTTGAGTGCCATTTCCATTTAACGTTTTGTTATTCCCAAAGTTGCTGGGACTCCGGTTAAAAACCTTGGTATCGATACGAAGACCCTGTCTGGGTTATTGTTTGCTGAAAAGAAGCTTTAAATAAATATACAGGGTGTCTCTAAAATAACAGAGGCAGTCGCACATTTTAAACCTTTTTGTTTTTGAGAAACTATTATTAATTTTTTGATAGTTGTGGTTATGGGATGGCAGAACTTTTGTCAGAAACCATAAGTGCCAATATAGCACCCAAGTTCACATTCTGGCCATCTCAGTGGATGTGAAGCAATCGTTTTCCAGTTAAGGAAATATTTTGCATGATCGTCTGTGGCGCTTCCAACCAATCAAATTATCGGTTCCAGTGCTATTTGCAAAATGACCTTAACTTAAAGATAACAACGTCAGTTTTATCATCTATAAATTTTATACTCGTTCACTATTTTGTCAAAAAAATCGTATCCAACCTCAATAACTCTGTTTCTATAATTTTCACACTCATTCACCATTTTGTCAAAAATTGATTTATTACCAATTGTGCGCGTTTGATGATTTCAATTGAGTATCTGTACTTCTCTCATATAACCATCACTCATTGAGCACTAATTTGGGATGCCTAAGATTACTTACCTTATTATTGTCCTAAACTTCTTAGTTGTCGAACTAAAGGGTGTTAACAAATTTAAAAAAAATTGATTTTTATAATAACTTTTATACCAATTGAGATATTTTTAAAACATTTGGGGGACTCTATGCCCCAACACACAATTTTTGGCATACAAGAAAAAACTGTTTATTACCAGTGTCGTCCATGAGGGTTTAGAGTAAATATTTTTCAATAAAAAAATTGTACGACACTGCATTTTTCTAAACTAAAAATAATTTTTAAAATTCTCATTAGGTTTGGAACAAATTTGACCTCTTGACTTTTTTTATTTGATGCACGGTTTTAGCGTAAATAAACAAAAACCATTTTTCGGCATGGTCAAATACCTATTTAATTAATGAATAAAATATCGAAGATAATTTTTCACTGTAGAATTTGATATTATCCATACAACATGAGCGTGCCGAGTAATGGTTTTTATTTATTTACGCGAAAATCGTGCATCAAATAAAAAAGTCAAGAGGTCAAATGTGTTTCAAACCTAATGTGAATTTTAAAAATTATTTTAGTTTAGAAAAAAGCAGTGGCGTACCATTTTTTATTAAAAGTTATTTACCTTAAACCATGGGAAACCCTGGTAATAATTAATTTTTCCTTGTATGCAAAACAATGTGTTTTGGTGCATGAGACGCCCCCAATTTTAAAAAATATCTGTATGATATAAAAGTTATTATAAAAAAAACAATCATTTTTTAAAAATTTTACCACCCTGTAGTTCAAAAAACTAAGACGCTTAGAACAAAATTTTTATATGGAGTTTTTTTATAGTTTTTATATAAGTGTAAATTTAGCCCCTAAAGTTTGTCGAATAAGTTGTGAAACACCCTGTATAATTAGAAATAATAAAAGTATATGGCAATAAAAAAAATTGTTTTACCCATCTATTATTGATCTGTAATACCTTAGAGAACGGAATATGTTATGGTAGCAATAATACCTGCTATCACACCTAGGGCGATTATAAGCGGGCATTAGTAGACTAATGCCCGCTTATAATGCCTAATACCTAATATGGAATTTTATTGCTTATCAATTTTATCTCTCTCACAATAAAGATCAAGTTTATACAAACATAGTGTATTAAAATAAAATCAATAACTATCCAGTTCCTGAAAATATGCCATTCAAACGGTTTCGGTTATTTGAAGAATTGCGTTCGCATCTCTTTCCAAACACCAAATATCCACACTCCCGATCATACTGTTGCCTTGATTCTTGGCTTAGCAGATTTTCAGTCGCTTTATGGCCTTTTCTCTTATATTTTGTGGAATTTTACTTCCATTTTAGAGCAAATCGTTAAATAAAAAATGTAACTGACTAACTGATAGAAACATCAAGTCAAACTTAACACCGAGTCATTATCTACTTACGTATACAAGTACAGGCGCAACTTACTTTGTATCTTGCGAACAAATAATGTAATTAGTCATTGAAGACTTCTTTTGGGTAAAACTATAAAGCATTAGCATGCACCACGGGCCTGCTGGACTATAATGCCCACACTATCTATCTATGTAACGGAATCTTTGAGCCTAATTTTTACCAACTTCCAGCGATTCAATTTTTTTGAAACTTTGCACACGTATCAGGGACTCATGACAATGCAATAATTTAAAAACAGTATCCCGTTAAGTTCCAGCATTTTCCAGGAAAACCGGAAAAGTGAAAAATCGTACGTTCTGGCGGAGGCGCCAGATTAGACACTTGAATAGTTGAACTTGACAACATTTGCCGACGGGTTGAGGGACCGGGATAAGGTAGCAACACCTTAGTTAAACAAGCGTGCGTCCACCCATAGGACGCAACCCCTCGGCTAAACGACAAAAAGACCGTGGGGTTAACAAGAACCCCCCGTTAAACGGGTACAAACCCGTTCCATGCAGACCAACCTGAAACTTGTTCGGAGTAGTTGCGTTATGAAACCCCATGCAACAGTGAAGCTTTAAATGAAATGATTAGATTACGAAATAGTTCGTGAAACATTTCAATATCACATGTCCGCACAAAACTAATTGATATATCGAACTAAAAAATGAAAAATAAATAATAGTTTAAAAAAACTAAAAAAACACGCTTTTATATGCAACCGAACTAAAAATTAGAAAATAATTTTTCATTACAAAGAGTTTGTCACTTCAGAGTAAAAAAGCGTGGGGTGCATTTTACTATTTTTCATAACTTTTCCCTCATAGATATTTGCAAATAGAATAATTATAACATTTAATATATTAAGCACCCCACGCTTTTACTCTGAAGTGACAAACTCTTTGTAATGAAAAATTATTTTCTAATTTTTAGTTCGGTTGCATATAAAAGCGTGTTTTTAGTTTTTTAAATTATTATTTTTTAAATCCGATAACCAAAGTCTCGCTCAATTTGGCATATACAGGGTGTTACAAATTCGAGGAACACGATTAGGATCTCAGCAATGATAAGAGGTACAGGGTTAATTAAATTGGGGCAAAGTTGCGCATTTTATGCTTAACAATACTCCGTTTTAAAAATTTATAAATTCGCAACTGTTCCGGAATTATCCGGAGAAAATCTAAATTTTGCGACACAGTTTTTATTTTTGTCACGGGTTTTTTTGAAAAGGCATTTTAAAACAGATGATACATTAACACTGTCACCTTTTCTGTTCTATAAAATGATGTCACTAAATTATAATACCAATCCATAAAACCCCACAATTGAGATTTCAGCGTACCCTAAAAAATTTTTAGTACCTACCGCGACCAACAGATGGCGAAAGTAGTACGATGTCGCTTTGCTAATACGATTACCATCAGAAATTAATAGCAGTCGCTGACGAGAAGTTGGCCCGATCAATTAGAGTGAGGATATACGCAAAATTTAATAAAATAAAATCCTCGATAAATGGACCCAGTAACCATAAGATTATTAAATTTATTATTTCAGAATGGGATAAATCGATGGGTTTTTGACAAAACATCGTAAGCGACATTCGTCAGTTTTACGGGAAACGTTTTTTTTTCATTGACTTTATTTCCGATGAAGATATGTTCTATATTGGGTCGGCGGTTCATTTAATTAATGCTAGTTATTTGGGTACACGCCAAAAAATAAATTAATAGTACCAAAAAACCAAAAAAAAATAAAGCAAGTAAATAGAGAACTAAAAATCGACGTTTTGGTGGCAAGTCTGCGACCGTTGTCAAGATAAATTAAATAAAAATTAAAAATTTATAAAATTAGCTATTATTTAGGTTTAGAATTTTAAAATTTTTAGCTTTTTTAGGAGATTCTGAAAATTTTGACATTAAATGTTAAATATGTTTGTTTTGTAATTCAAATTATGAAGAAATCTAAAATAAAAACATTCAGATCTCAGGTTTTTCTTTAAAAATAACGCGATGGGAAGAAAAATCGTTTCTCGTAAAATTAACGAATGTCGCTTACGATGTTTTGTAAAAACGCATCGATATATCCTATTCTGAAATCATAAATTTAATAATCTTATGGATACTACACTACCATTTATCGGGGATTTTATTTTTATTAAATTTTGCGTATATCCTCACTCCTAACTGATCGGGCCGACTGCTCGTCGGCGACTGCTATCAATTTCTGATGGTAATCGTATTAGCAAAGCGACATCGTTACTACTTTCGCCATCTGTTGGTCGCGGTAGGTACTAAAAATTTTTAGGGTACGCTGAAATCTCACTTGTGGGGTTCTATGGATTGGTATTCTTTGGTTTCGTCACCATCACCAACTTTGTTTTTTAATAGGCGAAATATCTTGTTTTGAACCTTATAAACTTGTATTTTAATTCTAAATCAAACGATATATTACACTTTACAATTATGCGATGTTTTGAACCGAAAACCCATCATCATTTACTATGTTAATGGATGGTACTCTTTAGTACACGCCAAAGTTCGAGTTAAGTATATTCAGGTTTTAAAATTGCCTTTTTTTATGTTTTTCTGATATTCTAAATTTTGACATTAAACGTCAAAACATGTTTTGACATTTAATGTCAAAATTTTCAGAATATCCAAGCAAAAACATAAAAATTTGAATTTTAAAGCCTGAATAATATACTTTTAACTTAATTTTGGCGTGTACCCAAAGAAGTACCATCCATTAAATGAATCCGCCAAACTACAGAACATATCTTTATTTACTATGTTGCCATTACAAATAACGATTTTCCCCAAACGTTCAAGGAAATTTTCGTTTGCCGACAAGTATGCATCCACTTTTTTATGAAAGGCTACAATTAAAGTTGATAAAGGCGTTTAAATAAATTAAATGCTTTATTTTATTACGCATAAGTAAATTTATGTAAATTACATTAATTCTTCTAGCTTGTTAATTAAATTATAAGTAAATAAAAAGAATTATAAGAAGTAGTTAAAAAAAATGAATTTATACTTGCCCTTAAATGTAAATTTATAAAATTGTTTGGAATAAAATCGTCATTTTTAATGAAAAAATAGTGAATGATAGTTTTTCGGTTCGAAACGTCGCATAAAGGTAAAGTATGATATTTCGTCGGATTAAGAATTAAAATACCAGTTTATTAAGTTTAAAACCAAATATTCCGCCTATATTTAAAAAAACAAAGTTGATGATGGTGGCTCAAAGACGAAACGTCGGACCTCAAATTTAGTAACATTAATTTATAGAACAGAAAAAGTGGCAATGTTAATGTGTCGTTTGTTTCAAAATATCTCTTCAATAAACCGAGAAAAAAATACAAGTTTTTTTCTTCTATGATATTATACAGGGTGTTCTTTAAAAAGTTACCACTTAGTTATTTGCGAAAAGAGACAGTGGGTAGGGGGTTACAGGGGCGACGTCCAATTTTTTGTAAAAATCGTTTCCCCTCAATAAATATCTTGACGTGTTTCGGCGATTTTCTCAAATCTCGCTCTTTTCGCAGATAATCGACTGGTAACTTTTTTAAATAAACACCATGTATACGAAACAGCTATAAATGCCGATATTTTTAACAGCTTCATGCTTAGTGTTTATACTGGGTGTTGCTCCGTCGAGCGGGACATAGGGAATCCCATGTAAATTTTGAAGTGGTCCAATATTGGCTCACCTAATTATTTTAGAAGAAAATATAATTAGGATTTTTTAAAGAGCACGAAAAGTTGTACCCAGTGTACAAATTTCAGCTCTTCTCAGTCCGCCAGCTAAGAGATAAATGCTAAAATAAGTTACGATTCTCCTATCTTCTTACCCGCCTTGTATTATTAGAAGTTTATAATAAAATACTAGAAAAATTATTTAACCTCTTACTTTCAAGTTGTCAGATCAATGTCACATCATTCTTAAATAATGAACTACTTAAATCAAGAAAAAATCACTATTATAAAATGGTTTTACAAGGGAAATAGTTATCGAAGAGTAGCGGACATGTTTGCAGCCTATTTTCCCAATAGGCCAATACCAAGTAAATCGACAATAAAAAATTTGAAACTACAGACACAGTAATCAATAATTGCAAATGTGAAGAAAATCGACGTGATCTTTCGCCAAACGATTTTTTTCTATGGGGACATTTAAAAACTAAGCTACCAATAAAAATATGAAAATTTAGTTCAGCTAAGGACTGCTATTTCCGTTGAATGTGCCAGAATATCGATGTACCAACTAGCCAACGTAAGAATTGAGTTTTATAATCGTTTGGGTTATTGTCTGGCAGTTAATGGAGGAATATTTGACATTTGATTAAATCCTGATATTTTCGTCATAAATTGACAAATGTAGAAAAATTTGTTTTATTGTCTTGCGTAACTGTGAGTGCAGTGTTGGAATTAGCTGTAAACCAAAATAAAATGCGAGGATTCTTTTTGAAATTCCCGTATAAAATTGTTCAGTTTTGGCAATGACATTATAAATTAATGATCTAAATTGTCACTGATAAATCGATATGGTGTTTTTATTATTGATTTCTAGAGTACAGGGTGCATAATGAGATACTACGTTGCAGAAGTATTAAGCAGTTTACTCTTTACTGGTTGGTTGAAAAATGCTCAAATTTTTATTTTGGGTGGAACTTACTGTGCTCTTCAATAAATCCTAATAGCATTTTTTCTAAAATAATTAGGGGAGCCAATATTTGACTACTTCAAAATTTACATGGGATTCCTTATGTCCCGCTCGACGGAGCAACACCCGGTATAATGGAAATACTTTAGACCACTAGTAAAAAAAGTGTATATTTTTTTATTCCACAACCTTTTTACGCATTTTACTTGTTCGTGATGTCGTACGTAACAATTAAATTTCAATAAAACAAACAAGAGTGTATTAAATCACATCGCTAAATGACGTACGAGGCAAACAAATTGATGGGTAATGATTGTAAATTAATGTACAATTCAAAACACTTATCGTCTCCCAACAATTACATAAGTAAAAACAAACGCGTTTTCTCAACGAATAATTGTTAAAATTGTTGAAATTATTCTGGTCGAGACAATTTAATTGAGTCGCCCCAGTAATTGGTTTCGTGAAATTACGTCTAAATTCCACTACTTGCATTGTGGATTCGTCATATGGTTTTATTAAAGCAATTTTTGCTGATGATATTCTATTTTTTGAGGTTTATTTTTAGCTTTTTCGTCACTAAAACATAGAAAACTAAAAATTTAGCTTTTTTAGACATTTTACTAGCCTACTAACCAGAACTAAATCCTATTTTTTTCCAATTTTTTTTTTTAATCTTTGGACAAACCACGGAGGCTAAAAGCTTAAATACTAACGTACCGTGGGTGTCTTAAGCGAGGTAAGAGGGAGTTTGTTGACACGGGACTTAAATACTTGAAGATTTGGGGGAAAGGAAACAACCTCCGCGGGCAGCAGGTTCCTCAATCTAGAAACTCTAGGGATAAAAAGAACGAACAAAGTGGTAAGTTCGGGGCCTGTCCAGTTGGACCGTATAGGGATGCATACGCGCATAACCACGAGTTTCTCTGGTGGGAACCGTGAGTGGAGCAACTATACTGGACAATTCTTCAGAGCAGAAGCCATGGAAATACCTATAAAAAAGCAATAAATCCCCAACAGCCCGACGATGGGCAAGAGAGGGAAGCCTTTCTGTAAGTGAAGGATCATTAATGAGACAAATAGCTCTTCTTTGAATAGAATCAAGAATTCTTAGGGTTGTGGGGGACGCCATGCCATTTAGAAGACGTGATTTTTAAAAATTAGAATTAAATTAGCCAAGTTATCATAAATCCCAAAGAGTTAGCTGTAATTTGGTATAATAAAAAGTGTATTTTGTGAAAAAAATAATTCAAATATTAAAATGGGTAGCCTATTATGGGGAACCCTGTATAATAACATCTGTATATTACTTCCGGTTTAACTGGAAATGATATAAGCTTCGATATTTTAAATGGCACACCCTGTATATTTTTAGGGTTTGAATTCTACAGGTCATTTCTGATATAAAACCTTAAATATATCCATAACCTAACTTATTTGATTTTAGAAAAAAGGGCATTTAAAAATGTCCAAACGACCGCACAATATTATGCAGTTTTAGGGCAAAATAAATGAACATCAAATGGTTAAAACAGTTCTTTTAAAACAATCTACCTTTAGAGGCCACAGTTGTAAAATTTGAATTTTTAAATATGATAACCTTGATAATTTTAATGGAACACACTATATGTTTTTTAAGATTTAAATTCGTCAAGCTATTTGCAATATAAAACCTAAAATATACTCATAACATATTTTGTTTAGTTTTAGAGAAAATGGCGTTTAAAAAGGTCCAAACGACGACACAATATCTATGAAGCTGTTTATTTTAAGGTCTTTCAAACCTTTTCAAACTCAGTTTTATTTAAAAATAAGAGATAGGTATACTTAAGTTTTTATGCCAGGAATGACTTACAGTAATTAGGGTTTTTAAAAACATACAGGGTGTTTTATTTAAAATAAAAAGTTTTTATTACTTCCAGTTAAACTGGAAGTCATAGGCAAAAACTCTTGTATCCAAAACTGGCATCTCATGACACAATAGGTTTGTTCCAGCAGGCTGTCAGAAATGTTTGCAACCGTTCGGATTCTGCGCACGTCAAATTTGTCGTTCCAGCAGTGCCATGTTTGTAACATTATACATTGTTTGTTGTTCCAGCAGTAGTTTTAAGATGTTGGAAACATGTTGGAAACTGTTTGAAAAGTTTGCAAACTTTCTTCAAACATTACTGACAAATTGTTAACATAACCTTTCTTGTATTGACGTATAAGCAGTATGCACGCCTTGTTTATTTTTCGTTCCAGCAGAAAACTGTTGCCAACATTTCTGAGTGATGTTTGAAACAATTTCTGCTAACATGTTTCCAACATTCTGCTGGAACAAACCTACTATCACATCCTAAAATTTAAAAGGTATACTATTATACTAAAGAAAATAAAAGGACAGTAATTTCGTTGTCACCTGGTATACCCAGAGACTATTAGCCTAAAGACGAGCATTTTGGTAAAGAATTTATTTTATTTGGAATTTGTGTAAAAAAATGAGAGTTTTAGGTTTGCCTCCTCCCCCAAAAAAGTTTTTAAAGCAAATCCTCCATTGTATAAATTCGAAATTTTGCCAAATTATATTTTTCAAAAACTATCCCACTTATACGAGTCGACATTCACAACAATGTAACTATAAGAGTCCCATAGATACCAACAATTAAATTTTCTTGCATTCTAAATTTTTCATTTTAAATCTGCATACTTACATAACAGTCTAACACCCTGTATTAAACTCCGTGTTCGCAGGAAGTAACCTAGACGACTCAACTGGAAATTTAATCGATACTTATGTAAGTTTTTAGTTCTTTATGTTTGTTTCAGACTACTCGCGTTAACAAAAAAAAAGTAGACTGGAAAGTTTTCTTATCAGACTTTATGAAAAACAAGGTAAGACCATTTTTTTAAGTCGTTGTTTTTGTGGTTGTTCTTTTCGGTACACTATATAGGGTGTTTTTAAATTCGATACGTAATTATTGGGAAATTCAGAAACTCTAAGAGACAAAAATTCGCTTAGACAAAGTTATACAGGGTGTATGTTAATGAAAATGTTATCACAAATGTCTCAGGTTAAAATATACAGATCTAATCGAAAGTGGATGATTTCGAAAATACAGATCCTCAAAAGTTTAATTTAGTTTTAGTTTTTCATAAATAATTCTGGTAGATTGTCACAATGTATATTTTAAGCCGCGTCCAGACTTCCGTCCAAACTAACCAACCTATTTGCGCGCTCTTTTGATGCAAAAAACCGACAAGCTCTGAATCACCGTGGAATCATTCGCCAAGCCCTTGAAACGACATGAATTCCGTTCACATCCACGTCCGCGCTATGTGGCGGGGTATGCGGCTTGGTGTGGCACGGCGAATTGTTGCAAGTCTAGACGCGGCTTTAATGGCATAATTAAAAATCTGTCCCATTTTTATACAGGGTGTTCATTTAAAAACTTTCCACTCAAGTTATCTTCGAAACGAGACAGATTTGAGAAAATCGCCGAAACACGTCAAGATATTTATTGAGGGGGAACGTTTTTTAAAAAAATTGGACGGCGCCCCTTTAACCCCTTAACCACCAACGCTACCACCCCAAAATTCTTAAATGAGAAGGCGGGTCGAGTGATACATCATTTTAAAGCTCCTGACGAGTACTTTATAACCCTAGAATATGAAGAAAATATCTTCACCTATTACAAAATGGCGGTACTTTAAAATTACCTAAATACCTGATTTGGATGGTCATATTTCCGAAACTAATAAAGTTAGATGTACCTAATGTGGTGTTTTCTTAAAGCTCTTTTAATCTTTAATGGTGATACTGGTAGTAATATACAGGGTAGAAGAAAAAATACATATTTTTTTATTTAAGAACCCTGTATATTATTTTACCATTAAAAAGATCCTTAAATGAGCTTTAAGAAAATACCACATTAAGTACATCTAACTTTATTAGTTTCGAAATATGGCCATCCAAATCAGGTATTTAGGTAATTTTTAAAATACCGCCATTTTGTAATAGGTGAAGATATTGACTTCATATTCTAGGGTTATAAAGTACTCGTCAGGAGCTTTAAAATGATGTATCACTCGACCCGCCTTCTCATTTAAGAATTTTGGGGTGGTGGCCCTGGTGGTTAAGGGGTTAAAGGTCCAATTTTTTGTAAAAACCGTTTCCCCTCAATAAATATCTTGACGTGTTTCGGCGATTTTCTCAAATCTGTCTCGTTTCGAAGATAACTTGAGTGGAAAGTTTTTAAATGAACACCCTGTATAGAAAAATTTAGAGGCTCCTCTTGGGGTGCCTAACAGAGATTTTAATTAAAATAACTTCTCTTGAATAGCTATTTTTAAGATACCTGGATTTAAAATAAATGTGTATCGTAGACCAATAGATAGAGAAGATGAATTAATTAAATTAAACTATATGCATATACAGTGTTGGCCAAATTAAACTTACACACTTTTTAACTAATGATACCTTTTTATCTGTTGAGCCTATCTTTTTTATTTTTACAGGGCTACTAGGTAGATATGTTTTCTTTAGGTTTGTCAATTTTGGTCGAATAGATTTAGTCAGGACCGGACTTACGGGCCTTTTCCAAAATGATGCATATTACTTCGATGCAAAAGAAATCAAATTTATGTGGAATAACGCTAATAAGTTTAATTTTAATTAATTTACTGTTAGGTTGTGTCAGCACTCAACTCAGGAACCATGGTAACCTCTCAATTTTGATTTTTAAAGCACACTAAAAAAGTTCCCTGGTAAAATCGAGAGAAATGCATGCTTTTTGGGGCGCATCATTAATCTAGAATAATCATAATTCCTTTATCCTCAAATTATTGACAGATTTGCTGTAACTAAATCATTTTTCATAGTTTGTCAACAAGAAAAACGTATTAGCTCAATTGTAGCTAAATCAGATTTCTTTTGCAGCGAGGTTAAATGCAGCATTTTGAAAAAGTCCCGTAAGTCCGGTCCTGACTATATCTATTCGACCAAAATTGACAAACTATACAGAAAACATATATCTATCTATTAGCCCTGTAAAAATAAAAAGATAGGCGCAATAGATAAAAAGTTACCATTAGTTAAAAAGTGTGCAAGTTTAATTTGGCCTACCCTGTACATTGTCGGATTTAATAAAATTTTTCACCCATCTTCTCATCAATCTTGGGTATTGTCAGTAAAAAAATGCATCAAATGTTATCTAACGGCAACATTTATCAGACCACCAGTTTATTTAGGTTGGGAGAAATAACACTATTAGCAAAAAAAGCCTGGAAAAACAACGTTTCCATTATTAGAGAGATATGGGTGGTGCTGTAACGTCATGCGGTATTAACGTAAGCGCTATTATGACAGTTAAGTTATGCGCGATTCGATTTTAACCTTCGCTGGTGGTAATAACGTTACCGCATGGAGTAATTTGCGGTCTGATAACGCCGTGTGCTATTTAAAATAGCGAATAGAATTGCCATGCGCACAATATTTTTCTTTGTTAATTTTTAGGGGTATATTATTTACTTCGAAGATTTCTACAAATATTTTTGTAATAGTCACAGAGTAAAGTTAAACTACTAATCTTTGATAAAGCCTTGTTTTTTTCTATTTTGGGATAAATCCCGCTGGTGGAAAAGAAACGAAAAGATTAAGATTATCGGCCGACAATGACCTGGCTTTACTGAGAGAATTACTTAGTCAAAATTCGTCTGGAAAAGTGGAAAAATGTACAGTAAAATGTGTTTGAAATAACGGGAAAAACTTCAGTATTCCCACATTAACGGTTCATTTGTAAATTCTCAAACAGGTGTAATTAACCGTTCGTAATACGGCGTCTTCCATATCTCTAAAAACAAACACTAAATACCGTATGCGGTATTTAAATAGCGCCTTACGTAAATAACGAACGTAGGCGGTAACCAAAGTACCCATATCTCTCTATTGTTTTTTTAAAGTAAATTAAATATAGCGAGTTATACCTAACATTATTTTTCAGTCACGAACCACTTTAAATTTTAATTTGCATGTTATGCACAAATTACTTATTTATATTATTTTTCTTGAATAAGTAATAAGAAATGCTAGAGAAAATTCTTTGCGTGAGCTCTAATAATTTAAAATTTTATATTTATTTAAATATAAGTAAAATCCTGAAAAGCGGACAGAATTAGTCAAATATCTAAAAAGAATTCACTCTCTCTCTATTTTTTTCTTGGTTTTGGTTAATCCACCACTATCCCCCTTCCGGAGGCGCGCTTGTGGCTGCTCCGGTTGTATCGGCAAGTGTCGATCTCCGGAGTTAAGCAGTGAAGTGCGCGCCCATAACTTGGATGGGTGACCGGCATTGTGGATTTTGGGCAACGGCACGCGGTGTTCTGCTCGGGGTGAACAAACGGACCGAGCAACAACCATCCAAGTTATGGAATGAATGGTGTGTGAATGGGAAGGAGTAGGGGTCAAGGTACAATAAGCCTTCAGGCTGCAGTGCACCACCTAGGGGGCGGTCGTCGGACCTGGGTGAGATGACCCCGAAAGGGCGAAAAAAATCCCCCTTCCGGACTATGCTTTCCAGGATTTCGTCGGCGGAAAATCTGGATAATCGAGCTCGGAGCTCCCAGAAATTCCAAAAAGAAAACAAATAATTCAACAATCGATGCAATGCATAAATTGTCGACTGTCAAACCAAGATCTGCTACTGGTGTTACGTATAACCTTCACTTTCACTACTGACAGTTCCCATGGCACGCCCATCTATTTACCGCCATTTGAGAAATACCTCGTGTTCACCACCAAACAGGATACCATCAGCTTATAGGAATCTTCGCTCACAGCGCTTAGATCCAGAAGAAAGATGCAAACGTCAATATAGCGTGAATCTTTCCTTGATCCCCGAAGGGTAAAAAACGTTCGTACGACACCTCTAGCCGCTACTCCGGGGAGAACTTTGTAGTCCTCTACGCACGTCCGCACTGTCCGAAGGTCAAACAAAGAGTATCTAAAGAATTGAGGTTGAACTATTGGAAACAGTCAATTACACAACTCTATACAGTGTGTCCAAAAGTTCCCCACGTTCTTATATATCAGAGAGTTTTGAACCAAATTGGCCGAAATTCAGTTCTCCTGGGTAAAACTATACTCTGAATTTAGTGTTGATATAGGCGATGTTGCCAGATTTTCTGTTTTGCAGAAATGAATTTAAACATTTTAAATTTAAATAAGATACCTATTTTTCATTTTATTATTGAATTTCAGCTGTTTTTAACTATACAATGGTATGGACGTCCAATTTTTCCTTTTTAAGCATTAATAAACAAAAAGATGTTTAATTTAGTAAAAATAATAGGTGTAAACTGCATGCTATTATAGTATAGTTAAAAACAGCTGGAATCCAATGATAAAATGAAAATAGGTACCTCATTTCAAATTTAAAATGTTTAAATTCATTGCGAAACGGAAAATCTGGCAACATCGCCGATATCAACACTAAATTCAGAGTATGGTTTTACCCTAAGAGAGCAGAATTTTGACCATTTTGGTTCAAAATTCTCTGATATATTTAAATGTGAGAAACTTTTTGGACACACTGTATAGAGTTGTGTAATTGACTTGTTTCCAAGAGTCTAACCTCATTTTTTTTTAGTTATTTGACTAATTCTGTTCGTTGTGTAGGATTTTACTTATATTTAAATAAATATACAGGGTATTCAAAACTCGATCACGAAAGTTAAGGGGTGATTCCACTTGACAAAATAAAGCTTCTGGTAATTTTTTTCAAAAATGTCATTCGTTTTCGAGTTACAAGCCGTAAAAAAAGTTTTTGTTTAATATTTAAGACTAAACTAAGACGTTTAGGACATATGTTTATATGAAGTTTTTTTTCTTATTTTTTGTTGTAGAATCGTCTGGTTAAGTTTGTCGGTTGAGTTACTGGACACCCTGTATGTATGTAGGTAATTTGATTGAAATTGATGAAAATTTTAATGTCTATTGGTGCCTAAACGGTGTTATCGACTTTAATAAAGAGTACCTTATTTTTTAAGTTTTTGATTGTCTATAAAATGGCGCCCCCAGCTTTGCAGCATATCTGTCAAAATAAAAAGTTATGATGTGAATAAATTTTATGTTTTAGGTAAAGTGCCCTCTGGAGGTATTAAAAAAGTACTTTTATCTTAAAATTTTAGAATCTGCAAAACTCGATTTGTGTGCCAAATACCAACTAGATTGGTTAAAAAATAAATGCAATATGGCGAAAAAAACAAAATTAAAATTGACCTCTGACGACTTATAACTCGAAAACGAATGACATTGTGAAAAAAAAATGTATGAAGCTCTACTCTTATTTTGTCAAGTAGAATCACCCCTTTAAATTTCGTGATCGATTTTGAATCACACATCGTATTAGTTTCGGAAATATGGCCATCCATATCAGGTATTTAGATAATTCCATTTTGTATTTGGTAAAGGTTTTTTTTTTTTTTATTTAAATGTTTAAGGCCCCATAATTTGGTAAAGGTATTGACTTTATATTCTAGGGTTATAAAGTACTCGTCATGAGCTTTAAAATGATGTGCCACAAGATCCCTTTTTCTACTAATTTTTTTCTCAAGATGGCGCCCAGCCGCCATCTTAAAATTTTCGTTTATCAATTCCACTCTAAAAAATAGTATTTTTGCATCAATGTCAGATTCCAAAGTTTCACTTTTTTTATATTAATTCGTTTAAAAAAATAAAAGGGGGGCATTAAAGACATGCACTGTATAACACTATTTACATAATCATGTTATAATTGTTTTTGTAGTACGAGATGAAACTTTAAATATTTGAGTAAAATTTTATGGAAATTTCACTAAAAGTTCAGTAGCAAATTTGAAATTTTAAATATTTCAATAAATTTGTGAAATTTTACTTAAATTTCCGTAATTTCACATAAATTTCAAGTGAAACTTCACTTTCTTCTAAAAAGTGAAATGATCCCATCACAAGTGTTTTTACAACTATATCTGCCATTTTTCAGTTTACAAAAGCTATTTTAGATCAGTTTGAAAACAGAAATCTAGCCTTAGGTATCTTTTTAGATTTAAGCAAAGCATATGATTGCATAGATAGAAATTTGCTGCTGTATAAATTAAATAAATACGGAATCAGAGGTAATGCCTATAAATGGATAGAGTCATACCTTTCAGACAGAACACAAAGAGTTGTAGTTCAGAATAACAACAGTGAAATTAAATCAAATATAGAAAAAAACAGTATTGGCATAGCTCAGGGCAGTATCCTCGGACCTATATTATTTGTAATTTTTTTAAATGATCTCACACATATTGATGATGGTTTAACAATAACAAACTATGCTGATGACACAAACCTTCTGGTTTCGGGATCAAATATGCAAAATCTAATAAACAATGCTGAAACAGCTTTTACCATCACATGTAATTGGTTTTCTCAAAATAAATTATTGTTAAATGATGATAAGACAAAGCTACTTTTATTCCGAACAAAACAAACAAAATTAAAAAAACCTGAAAATATTACAATAAATGGAAAGAAAATTGTATTGGATGAAAGCACTAAATTTTTAGGTATAACCATAGAAGAGTTTTTGTCATGGAGCGGTCATATTAATAATCTATGTCTAAAGCTAAGTAGTATAGGTTACGGGATAAAAGTTGTATCAAATTATATGAATTTAAACACCTTAAAAATTCTGTACCATGCAAACTTTGAATCGGTAATAAGATATGGAATACTGTTTTGGGGAAATAGCTCCGAGCTGCAGAGAGTTTTTGTAATTCAAAAAGAATAATAAGGACAATAAATAAAATGAAGTTCTTGGACTCTTGTAGGGGTATATTTAGAAAGTTAAATATATTAACAGTATCTGCGCTGTATATATTTGAATGTTTGATGTTTTTGTTTAAAAATAAGGAAAAGTTTGAGTCTGCAAATATACATAATAGCAATACAAGAGCATATAACTTTACATATCCCCGGCATCGTTTAACAATTACTGAAAAAAGTCCTTATTATTCTTGTATTAAACTTTATAATAGTCTGCCAAATAGAATTAAGTCCATAAATAGTGTGTCGAAGTGGAAAAAAACATTAAAAAAGTGCTTATAGAGATTGAACCATATGATATAAAAGACTTTTTAGAGAAGGAATGGTAGCCATTCCCTTATTTTGACGTCATTTCATTTTATATTTTACTTGTAAATTGTAATTTGAAATAAAGAAGTATTATTATTATTATTATTATTATCACTGAGTAAATCAACACCATAACCTAGTTTAAGTCGATATTGACGTAATTTTGACAGTTTCAAAGCCAAAAAAATTATTGTCCTAATTTTAGGATTTCTTTTAATTTTCCTGATTTTCATCAATCAGCAAAATGTTGGACCCTTGCAAAGAAAGAGAACCCCGAGTCATCAACAACTCTCTAATAACAAAATGCATAGACCTACAATATCCAGAAGGGAGAGGTAAGTAACAAAGTTTTTATAAAAATATTAAGAAAATTGAACGGAATTATAGAGTGTGAAATAATTTATTAGAAGAGGTATTGTCTAGAAACCTGCGGCAACTCCGATTTTGACGAAATTTGGTATAATGGGGTTTTTTGGGACGCTGATCACAAATACGAAAGATTTTTTTTGGAAACGTTTCGTTCTCAAGATATCCATCTTCTAAGTTAAAATTCACACTAACCTTATTTTCACTATATTCTCCCTTCTTTTTTGCATACAATTATTGATTAAAAACTAAAGTAACCCACAATATTTGATTTTTACTTTTTAAGACCACATTTTCTATGTATTTTTACACCATTTATCAAATAAATTGCAAAGGTTTTCTTTAAAAACGCAGCAAGCCATGCATACACTGCTCCGGCGCATCCATCATAATCTGCTGCGTTTAAAAGTGAAGCTATGCAATTTAATGCAAAAAAAATGTATAATATATAGAAAAATTGTGTTTTAAAATGTAGAAAATCAAATATTGTGTGCCACTTCTAGTTAAGAATTAAAAAGTTGTGTGGAAAAAAAGGGAAAATAATGGGAAAATTGAGTTAGTTTGATTTTCAACTTTAGACACCCACGGTACGTTAGTATTTAGGCTTTTTAGCCTTCGTGGTTTGTCCAAAGATAAAAAAAAAAAAAATGATGGATATCTCGGGAACGAAACGTTTCCGAAAACCAAATTTCGTCAAAAGTTGTCGCAACTTTCTAGACAATTACCAGAGGTTGAAAACATCAAGGACTTAGGAATATATTTTGACTCATAAATTACATTTAGAGAGCATCACAAACATATTATGGGGAAAGCTTTACAGATGTTGAATTTTATCTTGAAGGTGGATGCGTCCACTGTGCTGTTTTTTTGATCCCATACTGAATATGCCGGTGTCTTTTTATAATATCCATAAAATGGAGTTAGAAAATGTCCAGACAAAATGTGTGAATTATTATTTTGCACTTAAACTTCACATTGCTTGGATTCTTCTCTTTCGAGGCCAAAAAGTATTTTTCCCCTTCTAATTTATACACTTTAAATGTGTCCCAAATCCGACCTCCCTTGGAATATTGTTCTCATATCTGAGGCATGGCGTCCCCCCACAACCTTAAGGCATTCTTGATTCTATTCAAAGAAAGAGCTATTCGTCTCATTAATGATCCTACTTACAGAAAGGCTTCCCTTTCTTGCCCATCGTCGGGCTGTGGGGGATCTATCGCTTTTCTAGGTACTTCCATGAAGCTTCTGCTCTAAAGAATTGTCAGTATAGTTCCTCCACTCGATGTCACGATTCCCAACAGAAACTCGTGGTTTCGCGCGTATACATCCCTATACGGTCAACTGGACGGGCCCCGAACTTCCCGCTTTGTTCGTTCTTTTTATCCCTAGAGTTTCTAGAATGGGGAACCTGCTGCCTGCGGAGGTCTTCCCTTCCCCCCAAATCTTCAATTATTTAAGTCCGGTGTCAACAAATGGCTCCCTCTTACCTCGCTCCCGAGACACCCACGGTACGTTAGTTATTTAGGCTTTGCAAGTCTTCGTGGTTTGATAGATAAAAATAAATAGGTTGGTAGAATCGAGGAAGTGTCCTCTCATATTAACCTACCTCCGTTAGAGGTTAGAAGAACAATTAGTGATTTGTGTTTTATTCACAAATTAATTAATGGAAACATTGATTGTCCTGCTTCTACTTCGGCCAAATTCAAGTTTAAAAATCCCCACACGATCGCTTTGAAGTAATCAGGTATTTTCAGTTTTATTTCATGGGACTAACTATGGCCCTTCATGTCTCAGTATCACGCTCCCTTGCATATTTGAATACTCACCCCAGTTTAGAGCCTTTTTTGGAAGTACCTTGTACCCGGTTAAGTACCTCCACCAAATATAAGTTCGTATACAGGGCCGATCACTTAAAAAACCAAAAATATGTTCATCAAAAATTGTCAAGCGCGTCAGATTAAGATAGGGTGAGGTTAATTACATGTCGCAGTGTATATTCCACTAACCTGACGACGTTTAGAGAAGTAACGTAAAGGAAACAGAGAGCTACAAAAAAACGTCAAATTAGCATTTTCAAACGTGGGGGATACCTAAAAATATTTAATAGGATACGACTCGAACGATTTCCACAAGCCGAAATAAAAATAGTATTTTTAACATATTTGAAAGTCTATAGCCGCTTCCCCACCAATGAAAACGTATACATTATACAATAACATTTTTTTATCATCTAAGCTTGCAACCCAATAGGTCTCTATGACGCTCGAAGTAAAAACCATAGATAACCTACATTTAGATCAGCAGTGGCAAGAAGCAGTTTTCGGATTTTTACGACCGCGCGCAGTGGGTGGACGAACATGCGCACTTAAAAGCCGTGGCGAAATATAAACACCGGCACCCCGTACCTTCGTCCGCGGTCTGACCGTAACGCTCATTAGCTACCGTACTTCGAACAGAAAAGCAGGACGCGGTCAACACATTCTTTCCTATAATGCGAATAGTTTGTTTGGGTCCGGGTGCGTTTACCCTCAACTGGCTTGCGTACAAACCGGTTTTTCGCCCATGAAATGTAACTTTTGTTTCGCGCAGGTTATAATATTGGCAATCCATCTGGAGATTGGTGTAAATTTTTTAGGTCGGTCGTCTTTTGCGGTTAGAAGGTATACCGATGGAAGAAGTAGAGGAAATCCGATTCGAGTACCTTTACATATTAAAAATAGATCATCTGTGGGTACTTAAATCACTGGTCAAACTGAGCTTAAACAACAATTTTATTGAAAAAATAGAAAATTTAGAAATGCTTATACATTTAAGGTAAACGGATATTATCCGGTAGGTGTTAAATTTATACTTGTGTAAATCTGCCTATTACTTTTAGAGAACTGGATCTCTCTTTTAATAAAATCAGCAAAATTGAAAATTTGGAAACATTGGTCAACTTGGAGAAGGTCACTTTTTACGAAAATTTAATTGAAACAGTGGAAAATATGGATAACCAAACCAAAATGACAGTATTCAGCATAGGTAAAATTATACCTCGTAATAAAATTAAAGTTAACCCTTAACCATCTTTCTACTTAATAAGATTACTATACAGGGTGTAATTTAATTGATGGCTAAAAATACAGGTATGATTTCTTAGCCCATTTTAGGGAAGAAAAGTTCATATTAGAGACATTTTGCACCTCTTAAAAATAACAGAGGTTTTTTGGCCTCCTTATGGTTATCGTTATTAAACATAACGATTACGGCAGCAGTTTTAGACAGAAATTTTAAGAAATATATCTTGCGTCTGCGCTTTGGACACATAACCTTATTTTTGCCTGTGGTTCACCCATTTTAAA
This sequence comes from Listronotus bonariensis, assembly GCA_014170235.1. Classification (NCBI taxonomy): domain Eukaryota; kingdom Metazoa; phylum Arthropoda; class Insecta; order Coleoptera; family Curculionidae; genus Listronotus; species Listronotus bonariensis. The sequence goes on from JACEGR010000417.1 coordinate 163,807, forward strand.
GTTAACGAAAAATCAGTATTTACTTTTATTCTTCATAAGATATAAATTGATATTTAAATATATGCAAACACTTCTGTTGATTTCGTTTTTTAAAGTAGATGCAAACAATACAGTATAAGCAAAACACAAAAAGGAAGGTTAGGTTTGGTAGTAGAATAAAAGCAAGTGTGTTAGATTGTAACATCTAAATTAATTACTGATTTAGAATATCCGTAAAAGTGCAAGTCCGTTTTAATTTCTTAACACTATTTGATTTTTATTACTGCTATAGATTTTTCGCTAATTAGAGCCTATGTATAAATGATATTTTAATTAATACGGCATTAAAATTTTAACCTTTTAAATAATTGATATTAAAATTTCTACAATCCGGCAACCACGCAGTTTAACAATAACGATAACGATAACAATAAGCTCTTCGGTATTCGTCCGTAATTGAAGGAGTCCAGTATGGTTAATAACGATAACGGATCATATTTGCGTTACTGCGCAGTCTCTGCAAAATAAGGGGTGCAAAATGTCTCTATTAACATATGTCCAAAACCTCTTAACTTTTAGCTGCAGGTGTTAAAGCTTAAGGAAAAAATCGACTCTATCCTAACTTTAAATAGCCTGTTCGGGATATTTTAATGAAATTTGGCTTGCACCTACTAAGCACCAATAGATTTTTTTATTGTGAAGATTTTAAATATGTTTACCAGTGGCGTCCGTATGGATGAATACTGGAAAATTTAAAAGATATATGGCACGCCATTGCTTTTCCGAAAATAAAAATGTTTTTTTATTTATTTGCAACAAATTTAATCTCTTGACTTTTTCTATTCCGAAGCACCGTTTTCGTGTAAAACTAAAAATAGAACACTAGCCTACTAGTTTAAAATGATTTTGTTATACCAAACATCCATCAGTTTTTCTTTACGCAAAAACGGTGCATCGGGCAAAAAAAAAGTCCAGAGACTCAAATGTGTTGTAAAATAAATAAAAATTTAAAAATAATTTTTATTTTTGAGAAAAAGCAATGGCGTACCATATTTTTTATTAAATATTTAGTATACATCCAGTACGGATGCCACTAGTAGAAATAATTAAAATCTTCCACAATAAATAATGCCTGAGTGCTGAATAGGTGTGCCAAATTTCATTAAAATATCCCGAACAGTTTTAAAGTTAGAAGAGGAAAACGATTTTTTCCTTAAACTTTAACACCCGTAGCGATGAAAAGTTAACAGGTTAAAGACATATTTTAATATGAACTTTTCTTTCCTAAAATGGGCTAAGAAATCATACCCTGTATTTTTAGTCATCAATTAAATTACACCTTGTATTATAATTATCATTAAACCAACAATGTTTTTTGAGGTAAAAATAAAATTTATGACAGAACCGCAGTAAATTATTTTCGAAGATTCAAAGCCCTGACCTCGCTCAACATGGCCGGTAACCCCTGCGCTGAAGATGGATTTCAGACTCTATATAGCTGCGTTTCTACCCACTCTTGTATTTTACGATTACAAAAGGTAAGATCGATTGAGGGTAAAATAAATAATTTGAAACGTTATATGTCAGGATTTAGCAAATATCAAAATTAATTATGTATAAGGAAGTTTTTTAGCATTTTCTTTGCGTTAAAATCATAGCCTGCCGGTTTAAAAAACCTCTTATTTTATGCAAACAATTGTAATAATCGGTTTCTTAAGTAACTTAGGAAAAATACCTTGTCGTATTGCTGCAAAAACTCATTAACTCAAACATGCCAGTGTCTGGAAATATGAGAAATAAAAATGTATGGCTCAAGCTTTCACAAAGTAAATGCTGGAGTGCCTCATAGGGCTCAGTTCTGGCACCAACATTGTTTCTTCTTCACATCAACGACCTTCTCTCGTCTACAACTAATTCCATTCATAGTTTCGCCGACGATAGTACTCTTCACTCCAGTTTTCAGGTTCAAACCCATCACTAAACCTGACTTGGAAAACAAACGCAGAGCGATGCAGATATCTCTTTCGCAGGATCTTAATTTAATATTGGATTGGGGCGCCAAAAATCTCGTCCATTTTAATGCATCCAAAATACAATCATGTTCCTTGTCGCGAAAAGAGTCATCAAATACTCATCCTCTACTTATGAGCGGCCAAGTTTTACAGAGCAAAGACACCTTCAATCTTGTGGGCGTCACATTTGAAAGTAACCTTAACTGGCATAAACACATTGTATCTATAGCCACGGCAGCTTCAAAAAAGCTTGGATTTCTCTTCGAGCCAAAAGTATTTTTCCGCTTCTAATTTATACACTTTATATGTGTCCCAAATCCGACCTCCCTTGGAATATTGTTTTCATATCTGGGGCATGGCGTCCCCCACAACCCTAAGCATTCTTGATTCTATTCAAAGAAGAGCTATTCGTCTCATTAATGATCCTTCACTTACAGAAAGGCTTTCCTCTCTTGCCCATCGTCGGGCTGTGGGGGATTTATCGCTTTTTTATAGGTACTTCCATGGCTTCTGCTCTGAAGAATTGTCCAGTATAGTTCCTCCACTCACGGTTCCCAACAGAGAAACTCGTGGTTCCGCGCGTATGCATCCCTATACGGTCCAACTGGACAGGCCCTCGAACTTTCTCACTTTGTTCGTTCTTTATCCCTAGAGTTTCTAGATTGTGGAACCTGCTGCCCGCGGAGGTCTTTCCTTCCCCCAAATCTTCAAGTATTTAAGTCCTGTGTCAACAAACTCCCTCTTACTCTCGCTTAAGACACCCACGGTACGTTAGTATTTAGGCTTTTAGCCTTCGTGGTTTGTCCAAACTTTAAAAAAAAAATGGCTTTACTATGAATCCGTATAAAAATTATTTTATTACTTTGAGTCTTTTTGAAATTAAAATATGTTGGTAAAAAAATGTAAGATATCTATATATCACTATGGACCCGGCAAACGTTGTTTTGCACATATAAATAAATTTTAAGTAATTTCTAGCCTAAAAATTAAAAAAAACAGTTAAGGGGTGGACAACCCTTATCACTAAGGGGTATGAAAACAGATGCTGGCCGATTCCTCAGACCTACTCAATATGCTCACAAAATTTCATGGAGAATCGGTCAAGCCGTTTCGGCGGAGTACGGGAAACTGAATTCGATTGTGACACGAGAATTTTATATATAAAGATAAGGCAATTGCTTTGATAACTGGGAAAGTAAAAAGCAAAAAGTGACTTTAGTAAGTTTTTGCAGCAAGTCCGACGACCTAATCAAAAAAATGTATTTTTATTGGCTTTTAAAAAAGCTTGTCCATGGATAGCTTCAGTTTTTCCTCAAACAAAAATTAGTTTTGGACTTTGGGGGTAGCAAGAACGCAAGTTTTTTTCTGGCTAGGTTCAAAAATGGTAACTTTTGTGACAATTATAAAATCATGGTAGCCTGCAACACGTTGTAAAAATAATGCTTTTTAAACGTGATTTTCAATGTGTAGTTATTTTATTTAATAGGATCGAACAGACAGAAAGAAATGAGCGGAATTAAATTATTTAAAGAGCCGCTAACGAAACTCACTTCAGAGTAAAAGCGTGGGTGCATTTTACTATTTTTCATAACTTTTCCCTCATAGATATTTGCAAATAGAATAATTATAACATTTAATATATTAAGCACCCCACGCTTTTATTCTGAAGTGACAAACTTTTGTAATGAAAAATTATTTTCTAATTTTTAGTTCGGTTGCATATAAAAGCGTGTTTTTTAGTTTTTTAAACTATTATTTATTTTTCATTTTTAGTTCGATATATCAATTAGTTAAATGCTCCAGTTTATTCACTATCAAAAATTCCTTCGCCATTTTGTTTTTCGTTTAATCGGCGTAGCGTAACCTTATCCCGGTCCCCAACCTGTCGGCAAAAACGTTGTCAAGTTCGATTATTCAATTGTCTAATCTGGGCGCCTCCGCCAGAGCGTACGATTTTTTCACCTTTCCGGTTTTTCCCTGAAGAAATGCGCTGGAACTTAACGGGATACCGGCTTTTAAATTATTGCATTGTCATCGGTCCTTTGATACGTGTGCAAAGCTTTTCCAAAGAAGTTGAATAGCTGGAAGCTGAGGTGAAAAATTAAGGCTCAAAAGATTCCGTTACATAGATAGATAGATAGATGAGATGTAGATAGAATCACAACTTTTTCTTACAGGAATTATATTACTAGAGATAGGAGATGACGTCACTGAATTATACGACCAGTACAAGGCGGAATTTGTTGAGTATTGCAAACAGATTTTCGAAATTGGCGAAAAACACCACGCCCTACGACAAACCGAGATCGATAATTTTTATAAAAGTGTCGAAAAGGCAAAAAAGACAACCAGGACGAAAGTATCGGACATATGGAAACATTTTTAGGTTGGTTAAAACATTATACAGGATTTTGGTAAAATATAGAATAGGTTATTTACTAAAATTCCACAGACAGTTAATGAAAGCTTTAAGTCTAAGCACTGACATAACATACCGTGGGTGGCTTTTTTTTATCTTTGGAAAATCCACGAAGGCTGAAAGCCCAAATACTAACGTACCGTGGGTGTCTTAGGCAGGGTAAAAGGAAGTTTGATAACACGGGACTTAAAAACTTGAAGATTTTGGGGGAAGGAAAGACCTCCGCTGGCAGTAGGTTCCACAGTCTAGAAACTCTAGGGATAAAAGAACGAACGAAATGGGAAGTTCGGGGCCTGTCCAATTGAACCGTATAGGGATGCATACGCGCGGCACCACTAGTTTCTCTTGTTGGGAGCTGCAAGAGGAGGGACTATACTGGATAATCTCGTCGGAGCAGAAGCCGTAAAAGTATCTATAGAAGAGCGATAGATCTCCCACAGCTCGACGATGCGCAAGAGAAGGAAGTCTTTGAGTAAGTAAAGGATCATTAATAAGACGAACAGCCCTTCTTTGAATGGCATAAAGAATGCTGACAGAGACAATATACCAGAAAGGGCCGAATTTGGGACACATACAAAGTGTATAAATTGGAAGGAGAAAAATACTTTTTGGCTCGGAAAAGAAATCCAAGCTTTTTGAAGCCGCGGTGGCTATAGATACAATGTGTTTATGCCAGTTAAGGTTATTTTCAAATGTGACGCCCACAAAGTTAAATGTGTCCCCGCTCTGCAAAACCTGGCAACTCATAAGCAAAGGATGAGTGTTTGATGATTTTTTTCGCGACAAGGAACATGACTGTGTTTTGGATGTATTAAATTGAACGAGATTTTTGGCGCCCCCATCAAATTGAGATCCTGTAAAGAGATATCAGCATCGCCCTGCGTTTGTTTTCCAAGTCGGGTTGAGAGATTGGTTTGGGAACCTAAAAAGTGGAGTGAAGGGTACTATCGTCAGGCTTGAAGGTTTAGTATTAATTTTCTTGATGCATAGGCTTAAAATATTTCAAAAAAGAAAAATATGTTCGCATAACCATATTTTTAGAAAAGAAAGCGGAAATGTTCCTTTCTATAAAAGAACACAGAATTCATCTGGAACACGACGCGATTACAGAAGAAGAATATAACGATAAAATCGAAAACTACAGAAAAGATTTTGACGATCTAATTCACAGCACATGGAAAAACTTGATGAGGTTTGTCGACAACATTACTAATTATTTAAATAGATGTTAATTTTTTTTTAAATATAATTCATTAGCCCTGATTAACAAATAATCACACAATTAAAACGCTTTTAAATATATATTTTGTAGACTAGAACTACGGCTTTTGAACAAATTGAAGAAGTCAACCAAACCTTTGGACATGTCTTAGGAGAAATGATAAACAATTTTATCGGTAAGAAGAACACAAGTTACAAATAACTAAAAAATAAAAAGAAAAGATACTTTTTGAATATACGCACACCGCCCAACGGTGAGCGTATTTGCAAATGTGTAAAATTGTAAAAAATACAGGGTGTTCCATTTAAAATAAGAGAGATATGGCTATTTGATTTTCTGAAAAATTGAAATTATTTTTTGATCACCCTGTACAATATTTGATCTTGATTTGACCTACGTATGATATGGCAGACTTTTTCTAATCTTGTAACAAATTTTAAAGTTTAAGGAGTTTATATTGTTAAAATAAAATTAATTTAATTGCACCCCTGCATTTTGAAAAAAAAATCAAATATCACAAAAACGAATAAAATTAGACACTTGGTACTATTACCAAACTTAAATTATTTTTTATTTAGAATCTAAAACCGTCATAAAATATAGGGTGTTCCATTTAAAAAATATAACTTTGATACGTCACACTTTTTTGAGACATCCTGTATAGAGTAAAATAATTTTATACTGTGGCCTTATCCGACCTGTATATGTTCCAGTATTTACTTTTTTAAACCCCATGGTTATCCAGCTACAGACCGTGTCGAATATGATGGGCCACCCTGTATCTAATACTCTATAAGTTATGGCCTGTCTAATAAATTCGTTGACACCCGGTATATCGCAAAGTAAGGTTAGCTGGAGGTGAGTGAGGAGCTTTTTAATAAAACTGTTTTAAAATGAAGCACTGTATATATTTTTTAGAGGAAGTTCAGGCTGTTTTCACGAATGTGCGAGCTGCAGAAGTGACATATTCTGAAAACCTTAACGACGCTGCCATAAGATATATGACTTCTCTCACCTTAAATCCAGACTGGGAAATATCTGAGAGCTTACAGAATATTCTCTATGACAGGTAAAATTGCAATTAAAAATGATCATTAAGTGTGATCGTTTCAATAATTTATCTTAAAATGATTTATCAACTAATTAGTAACGCTAAAGTAGACTGCATTAATTTTCTAGTGAGTCCCACATCGTTGCTCTTGATATATCCAAAGCTTTTGACCAGGTCTGGCATGCTGCACTTCTTAATAAGCTTTCCTTCTATGGTCTACTAAACTCTGTACTTGGCTCTCTAGTTATCTATCTGATCGACGTATATCAGTTATTGTGGACGGCCATTCTTCAAGCTTTCACCAAGTAAATGCTGGAGTGCCTCAGTGCTCAGTACTGGCACCAACTGCATTGTTTCTTCTTCCACATCAACGACCTTCTCTCGTCCACAACTAATTCCATTCATAGTTTCACTGACGATAGTACCCTTCACTCCAGTTTTCAGTTTCCTAAACCCATCACTTTAAACCTTCCTGATTTGGAAAAAAAAAACGCAGAGCGATGCAGGATCTTAACTTAATATTGGATTAGCCGGGGCGCCAAAAATCTTGTCCATTTTAATGCATCCAAAACACAATCGTGTTGTTCCTTGTCGCGAAAGAGTCATCGAATACTCATCCTCTACTTATGAGCGGCCAAGATTTTACAGAGCAAGACACCGTTCAATCTTGTGGGCGTCACATTTGAAAGTAACCTTAACTGGCATAAACACATTGTATCTATAGCCACGGCAGCTTCAAAAAAGCTTGGATTTCTCTTTCGAGCCAAAAGTATTTTCCCCTTCTAATTTATACACTTTATATGTGTCCCAAATCCGACCTCCCTTGGAATATTGTTCTCATATCTGGGGCATGGCGTCCCCCACAACCCTAAGCATTCTTGATTCTATTCAAAGAAGAGCTATTCGTCTCATTAATGATCCTTCACTTACAGAAAGGCTTCCCTCTCTTGCCCATCGTCGGGCTGTGGAGGATTTATCGCTTTTTATAGGTACTTCCATGGCTTCTGCTCTGAAGAATTGTCCAGTATAGTTCCTCCACTCACGGTTCCCAACAGAGAAACTCGTGGTTCCGCGCGTATGCATCCCTATACGGTCCAACTGGACAGGCCCCGAACTTCCCACTTTGTTCGTTCTTTTATCCCTAGAGTTTCTAGATTGTGGAACCTGCTGCCCGCGGAGGTCTTTCCTTCCCCAAATCTTCAAGTATTTTAAGTCCCGTGTCAACAAACTCCCTCTTACCTCGCTTAAGACACCCACGGTACGTTAGTATTTAGGCTTTTAGCCTTCGTGGTTTCTCCAAAGATTAAAAAAAAAAAAGAAAAAAATGTATATTTCCACAAACCTTTTGTTTTTAATTTGCTCTATATTAGAAAAGATAAAAATAGAAAGTGTTTATATAAATACTGTAGGAGAGGGCAAATAATTTTTATTTTATTATACAACAATTTTGATATTTTGAGGAGGTCTACCCAAGAGGATCTAAGATTTATAGTGAATATTATTTATTTATTTTTTTCATCAAAAAATTTTATTATAGAGACACCCTCAACAATGCTATGGCCGCCACCACGACGTTCACATGCAAATAATAGACTCAAGAGAAGATACTCTGGTAAGTTATTCTCACGTAAAAATGTTTTGTCTTGGTGAATCAAATGTTTTTACAAGCAAAATTTTCTATCAAGAGTAACTTTTTTTGAAAAATTAAATGTTTTGTCCATTTGTCCACTTGTGAACCCCAACCGTGGACAATTGTATATGTCCCAAATTCGACCCTCTCTGGAATATTGTTCTCATGTCTGGGGAATGGCATCCCCTACAACCCTCAGCATTCTTGATGCCATTCAAAGAAGGGCTGTTCGTCTTATTAATGATCCTTTACTTACTCAAAGACTTCCTTCTCTTGCCCATCGTCGAGCTGTGGGAGATCTATCGCTCTTTCTATAGATACTTTACGGCTTCTGCTCCGACGAATTATCCAGTATAGTCCTCCTCTTGCAGTTCCCAATAGAGAAACCTCGTGGTGCCGCGCGTATGCATCCCTATACAGTTCAATTGGACAGGCCCCGAACTTCCCATTTCGTTCGTTCTTTTTAATCCCTAGAGCTTCTAGGACTGTGGAACCTACTGCCAGCGGAGGTCTTGTCCCCCCCCAAATCTTCAAGTTTTTAAGTCCCGTGTCAACAAACTTCCTCTACTCTGCTTAAGAACACCCACGGTATCGTTAGTATTTAGGCTTTCAGCCTTCGTGGATTGTCCAAAGGTATGTCCTAAAAGTTTTGGCACAAAACTCATTGTCTTTAATTTTAACAAAAACAAAATAATATCAAGTTGCCTTTGAAAACAAAAGTTTATTTACTTTATTTACTGTCAGTTGAGATTTATTTATTTTGAAGTTTTCGCTTTAAGATGTCGTATAAATTAGAAATAAGAAAAAGTATCTACAAGTTAGTTGGGCGGATACCCAAAGCTGAAATCTGTCGAATATTCCAGAATGAAAACATTTCACGCAGAACCATTTATAGAACAATAGCGGAGTGCGAGCAGGAATACCATGTCTGAATCTCCCAAAAAGTGGAAGACCACGTGCATTTACCGCACAGAGGTCAGAGAGATTGGTGAGAAGAGCAAAAAACCAGATTGGAATGTCAACGAGGAGACTGGCTAGGCAATACAGATCTTCTAAGAGTACGATATCGTTGGAATTGAGGAGGAATGGTCTTAAATATCGAAAGAGACGTAAGTGCCCCAAATACTCTCAAGCGCAGCTTCTTCGTATACCAAGATGTTGTCGTCAACTGAGGCGGGTACATTTTGCCAATGAAAAAATCATTATTTTAGATGACGAAAAGTATTTCACTTTGAGTAATTCTGAAATGAAGGGAAACGATGGATTTTATACGGACAACGTAGAGGAATGCCCTGACAATGTTAGATACAAACATAAAGCGAAATTTGCAGATAAAATCCTTGTCTGGTGCGCAATTTCTAACAGGGGTGTATCCCGACCTTTTGTGGGAAGAGTGAGGGGTGAAGCTTTGAATAGTCAGAGCTATATTGATAACTGCCTTTCCAAATTGCTTCAGTTTGTCCGCGAACATCATGCTAATGACGATATCATGTTTTTGGCCAGACCTAGCATCATGCCATTACTCAAGAGATACCCAAAACTGGCTTCGACAACACCACATACCTTTTGTTCCCAAAAACGATAATCCTCCAAACTTGCCGCAGGCTCGCCCAATAGAGGATTTTTGGGCTGTACTGTCTAGAAAGGTTTATCATGGAGGCTGGGAAGCACAAGATGAGGAACAATTAAGACAGCGAATTTACGAGAAATTAAGAGAAATTGAACTGAATTCCGTCAGGACCTCATGAGAGACATTCGAAGAAATTTGCGTCTGGTAGAGCAGAATGGGCCACTCCACATAATTCGATAGTATAGTTTAGTTAAGTATTGAGTTGTAATTTATGATAACTAGTTAGTGTTTAAATAAATTTCTTCATTAAAAAAAAACGATAAATATTGTGTGCCAAAACTTTAGGACATACGTTATCGAAAACACCTATTTTAGTAAAAACTGTTATACTGGATATAAACCTTATTTAAATAAGTATTTATTATTTTTGTTACATAATTGCCAATTTAAAATTATAAAACCTAATAACAAAAAAAAAAAAAAAGATCCCGCATTACGGTCTAAAAATATGCAATTAAGTGATTTTTTTTTAAAACTAAACAAGATACGGAAACAAATTAGAAGACATAAAAGCAGTATTTTTATTTGCTTAATCTAAAGAAAGCACAAAAATTGTACACATATTTATACATTCAGTGGCGTACCGTTTTTGTAGGAAATATTTCTTCAGTTGCCGCTCGAGACGCCACTGAACTTATTAAATGTAATAAAGTTAGTAATAAATTACCCCTTAATGTCATTAGTAATAGTGCAAAATTAAGACAAAATTGGGTTAAGAATAGTTGGGATATTAAAGAAAAATAGATTTTTTTTTTAAATTTTAACACTCTGTATCTCAAAAGTTAAGGAGTATAGGACATAGGTTTATATGAATTTTTTTCCCTAAAATAAGCTAAAAATTACACCCTGTACTTAGTTTTCATCCCGTATAAATCATTCTTAACAATTTACAGTTTCCACTACTTCAAACTTTTCAATCTCTATAAGAGAAAACCGACCCTGCTAAATAAAAATAAATGTGGCAAGTCTATCAGCCATTTAACCTAATAAAGACAAATTGGTCTGCGAAAATATCGCAAACATCGAAACAAGGTCCCGAAGCGAAATGGGGCCGTAAATTGGGCTTATTCGGCGAAACCTTTTGTTCTTATTGCCCGTAAATATTTGGGCAAAATTGTATCATGACGAAAAAAAAATCAAGCTGACACAGAAAAACGGCATAAAGTGTGATGTTTTACGGAATCCTAATACTCAAACCTTTTTTCCACGACCGTGTAAGAATGTATATATCGCAGGCAAATGGTTATTTTAGGCAAATAACTTCTTTTTTTTTATCTTTTTGACATCCCACGAAGGCATATGCCTAAATACCAGAGTACCGTGGGTGCCGGGTTATTAGATGTTTAACCCATCGTTCCCCTGTTCCGTCAACGTTGTCCAAGCACTGAAACATGCAGTTATGCATTTCACAATACCTTTTAGACAACGCGGTAGTGCCACCACGATCGTTATTTTTATATAACTACTACCTAAATATGTCTCCCCCGCTGGGAATCGAACCGTCGACCTCTGGCTTCGAAGATCAAAGCTCTGTCCACTGCGCGCCACGGAGGAGACGAGAGGATAATAACAAATAATTCACTTCAGAGTAAAAAGCGTGGGGTGCATTTTACTATTTTTTCATAACTTTTCCCTCATAAATATTTACAAATGAAATAATTATAACATTTAATATATTAAGCACCCTACGCTTTTATTCTGAAGTGAATTATTCTGTTATTATCTTAAATTTTATTATAATTCTATTTCGAGGTATATAATTATGATTCATTGTTTGACCTTTTATTACTGTAATACAAACTCTTTGTAATGAAAATTATTTTCTAATTTTTAGTTCGGTTGCATATAAAAGCGTGTTTTTCTAAACTATTATTTATTTTTCATTTTTTAGTTCGATATATCAATTAGTTTTCTGCGGACATGTGATATTGAAATGTTTCACGAACTATTTCGTAATCTAATCATTTCATTTAAAGCTTCACTGTTGCATGGGGTTTCAGAACGCAACTACTCCGAACAAGTTTCTGTCAGCCTTATGCTGAGAGTACGTCCGAAACTGCACGCATGCGCAGATCGCGCACTAGCTCTTTCTCTGTTACTCTCCTACAGAAAATCTATAAAGGAATTTATTTATCCTGGCGATCCTAATCAGGATAAGGGGATACTGTTTGCAGATTATTGCATTGTCATGGGTCCTTGATACGTGTGCAAAGTTTCAAAGAAATCGAATCGCTGGAAATTGGTGAAAATTAAGCTTAACATACATACATACAACCCAAGCTAATAAAAGCGTGTTAAAAATGGAACGGAGTCAAAAATTGTTAAATTGAAATTAGGCATACCTCGGGTCATAAAATTAAAAAAAACATTTAAAAACAATTCAAGCTTTAAATTACAATGTTTTAAACTAAACGTTATGTAAGATCTGATATTAGCTTTTTCTTAGTTTTACTTTACATTGACAAATTGTTTATGTAATGGCCGCTATAAAACGTGGAAATGGAAAGAGAGGAAGAAATATCCAATCTAGGTTTCCTGCTTCGGCACAAATTGGACCGAAATTGAGGTAAAGTAAAAAGTAAACGCCACTAATAAGTTTGGCTAACGGATATTGAGTTTAGGACGTCACTCACTGTCCAATATATCATAATATACAAGGTAAAAAAATATACAAAAATAAATGTATGTATGAATTATTAAAAAAAATTAAGTAATAGACTCACCTGCTCATAGAATCCAATTTGTGGTATCGGAGGTTCTAGGTTTTCGCAGAATTCCTTAAATAATAAATAACCTGGAACAAAACAAACTGTAAGACATTTGCTAACTAAACTAACGAAAAGTGCCTATTATGTACTATTTCATTAGAGTATTATTCCACAGTATAATAAGACCATGCAGGCACTACAGCAATAGCTCTGTTCGCGGGTTCGAGTCTGAACCGGTTCTGGGACTATTCGCATGCGCAGTGAAAAAAGCAGCGTTCAGTGGTTAGTAAAATCCTGAATTTTAGTAACAGTTCTGTGTTCTGCGGGTTACAATGGAATCAGTTCGTTACCGGTCTGTAACCTGATTAGCAGTCCTGGGATTTTTGTTGGAACTAAAAGTTCAGTTCGGAATTTCATGCGCATTGTCGACATGGTCAGCTGTTTTCTGTTTTTGTGTTACAGAAATAAACCGTTGTATTACAGTTTATTTGTTTCTGTCACTTTTTATGCGGAGTTAATATACCTGTTGAATATTTTCTTATATTTTTGTGATTCTGAGCGTATATAAACAAAGGATTTTTAATTGTATTCCGTATGAATGTATGTATGCAATAAAATAAATAAAGATTTAATTGAAAAATATAGACAATATTACAAGATTCTACCATTTCTTGTTGTTTGAATTTTATCTTTAGTTAAATACACATACTTATGTTAAAAACGAGAGGAGGCAGGAATCCCTCGTCTTCCGCCGAGAGACCTCGAGTGGCTTTCGACAGTATAACAATTTACCTTTTTGTTTGAATTTATTTTTTTATGTGTAGTATCCAATTTAACCATGAAAAATCCTAACCAAAAGGCTAGGTTAGAATACATCCTCAGCTGTATAGAAAATCGTTCGCGGTAAATAAAAATTCCGAACTAATAAATAACTAGACATGCGCTTTAAAACAATTCTAAACCAGTTCGGTTCTGGTTCAGAATCAGTTCATTACTAGACCCGCGAACAAAGGCCTGGCTTTAATTGTGTCTGTTTTAGGTCGTGCCTTATTTTGGTCTTATTTTAACTTCGGAACTGTTCGTTTAATCGAACGGCTGCCGATCACAAAATCGAGAAGTTTTTAAAAGTAAAAATACTTGCTATTTCAAATGTCTGTAATTGTGTTAAACAAATCCCTTCAACACAAAACTATAAAAAAAGTCCACTAAAATTATTTTCCTTTTTCTTTTAGGTTAATGGTACTGTCGACATGATTTGCAATAACTCTAAATTATGGGTACAAGTACCTATTTAAATAAGGCCGGTATTAATAATTACCGAGCTTAATAAGGCAACTTGCAATAATTATTTATTAAAAATACGCCTATTTTTATAATACTCCTTGTTCTAAAGGTCCTGTATGAAAAAACACAAATATGGAATTCATTTTCAATTCACACTATGATGCTTTTCAATAAGGGCTCTCGCCGGAAACATTACAGAAAATCAATGTCTTTGGTAGCTAACGTTTTACAGCACTTATCAATAGTTTTTGCTTGTTGTTAAACTTACAATACTCGTTCAACCAATGTGTATTTAAATAGAGTATGTTTTAGAATAATATCAGCAACATGATAAAGCCCTAAAAAAACGGGCAAGTCCAATCTAACCTCCTTTAAGACCTCATACATATTTGGATTTTCTACAGGACTTGGCACTCATTTAGATCTCTATTATTTTTGCGGGCGAAGCCCACAGGCAAGCATTATTTTAGTATTGAACTTGGCTCACCTTATTTACATTTATGTTTATGTTTGTGGGATATAATATATTATTACTTTTGTAAAGAACACTAAGCAGGTATTTATTTTATTTTTTCGTTTCCGATGCATAGTTTTCTTTATTATATTTTCTTAAACGTTAGAAATAACAGTGCGCATTGCCAATTCATTATCTGCTACCTTAACACGTTTCTGTTTATTCTTAAGTCCGGGCGATAAACCGATTTTATAAACGGTTGTTTATTAGCGCCTATTACAAGTTTTTAAGGTGACAAACCTTATTTTTGACTTAATTTTTATTTTTATGTTTCTGTTATATATTCCTTGTGCCATCAATGAAGTAGACTTCATAATAACAACACTTTTGAAACCTATTTAGAGGGATTGCTTTTGACAAGTCTATCACGAATACTCATATCGCCATATATGGAACCTGCGCTTTAATCCTAGCGCCCTCAAACATGATATTTCTAAACCTTTAGGGTTTGTGATATAAACACTCTTATTTTTGATTTTAACGAAAATTTTGTGAATTATAACCTATACGACAATAATGGGTTAAACATCCAGTTACCCGGCACTCACGGTACACTGGTACTTAGGCATAAGCCTTCGTGAGATGTCATAAAAGATAAGATAAGATATACGGACGCAATCGTCCGACAAAAATATCCCAAATTAAAAGTAGATGTCAAATATGAAGTCACAGGCACCTATTTTAAAAACCATATTTTATTTATTTTTGCTATTATTTTTGCACAACTCTCTTTTATTAACTTGGGTTGTAACTATCTATCCATCTATCTATCTATGTAACGGAATCTTTGAGCCTAATTTTAACCAACTTCCAGCTATTCGATTTCTTTGAAACTTTGCACACGTATCAAGGACCGATGAAGATGCAATAATTTAAAAACAGTATCCCGTTAAGTTCCAGCATTTTCCAGGAAAACCGGAAAAGTGAAAAATCGTACGTTCTGGCGGATGCGCCAGATTAGACAATTGAATAATCGAACTTGACAACATTTGCCGACGGGTTGGGGACAGGGGCTCAATTCTGCTAAATTGAACTAATTCGTTCGCTGAACGTATTCGTTCCGGGAGCGTATAACCTTCATCTGTTTTTTTTAACGAACGAATAACCTTCACTTGTTTTTAAAACAGGCGGTCATCAAAATAATAATGCCCAACATGACTTATACATAAATTACCAAGCTTCTGTAATTTGTAAAAAATGATAAAAACACTTACTTGATGCCTCATATTTAGACAAAGAAAACTATCACTAGGTAATAAACCAAAGCATTTTCAATACGTTGTTTACAGTGGAAAACATCATTTTCAACAAATTTAATATTTTTCATAAAACGGTAATAAACTTTTCTAACCTCTAACTTTGGTGTATTGTGGGTTAGCTACCTACTGACTGATAGCCTAGTTTACACCGCAAAGCTACCCACTGACTGATAGCCTAGTTTACACCGCAAAGATCTTTGGATTCTTTTAAATGAGTTTTAACTTTAGTAATAAAATCAAAATTGGGTATCAAACTTTACTATTTATGAGTTTGCATAAGATGAAAAGTACGCTTGACTTTGACAAATCTGTCATATTTTAAATTTTAATGCGGTGTTGTGCGCCAATTTGGGAAGGTGGCTATGCACGAAGGAAAACTTTTTAACACGCTTTTATTAACTTGGGTTGTAACTATCTATCTATCCATCTGGCTATCTATGTAACGGAATCTTTGAGCCTAATTTTAACCAACTTCCAGCTATTCGATTTCTTTGAAACTTTGCACACTTATTAATGACCCATGACAATGCAATAATCTGCAAACAGTATCCCGTTATCTTGTTTTGATCGCCAGGAAAAAAAAATTCCATTATATTATAAAAACAACACCTGGGTTGCCATCTGTTGGCAACATTCCAAACTTTGCTACTCAATTGCGAAAGAAATTTTTTAGTGGGTTGCCATCTGTTGGCAACATTTCAAACTTAGCTACTCTTTGCCATCTGTTGGCAACATTCCAAACTTGCTACTCAATTGCGAAGAAATTTTTAGTGGGTTGCCATCTGTTGGCAACATTTCAAACTTTGCTACTCTTGTTCACTAAAAATTTTTCGCCATTTTGTCAAGAGTAGCAAAGTTAATTGATATAACGAACTAAAAATGAAAAATAATTAATAGTTTAAAACTAAAAAACACGCTTTTATATGCAACCGAACTAAAAATTAGAAAATAATTTTCATTAAAAAAATATTGTCATTTCATAGTAAAAAGCGTGGGGTGCTTAATATATTAAATGTTATAATTATTATATTTGCCAATATCTATGATGGAAAAGTTATGAAAAAATAGTAAAATGCACCCCACGCTTTTTACTATGAAATGACAATATTTTTTTTAATGAAAAATTATTTTCTAATTTTTAGTTCGGTTGCATATAAAAGCGTGTTTTTAGTTTTTTAAACCGCTTACGCTGGTTATCGTGCCCTAGGTTTGCAAGAATCTGGCGGGCGGGCGCCAGAAAATCGATCCAGAGCTTGGCGATGACGCTTCGTTATAAGTTCGTATAAAAAATGAAGTAGGTTAGGTTAGCTCTGGTTAGGTTTTCTTTTTCAAACACGGTTTGCTCTAAATAAAGGATC
Source organism: Listronotus bonariensis (assembly GCA_014170235.1). Taxonomy (NCBI): domain Eukaryota; kingdom Metazoa; phylum Arthropoda; class Insecta; order Coleoptera; family Curculionidae; genus Listronotus; species Listronotus bonariensis. Next base: position 180,873 of record JACEGR010000417.1, read on the forward strand.
TCTGACATTTGGAGCTCTCAAATCTTATGTATTTCAACCTCTACAAACCCAAATTGCACTAGATCCTTGACTAAGCTTCTCCAGTGAATTCCGTGGCAAAAAATAATTTTCTAAAAAATAATAAAAACGACCCAGTTTTTAATCGGCCAGTTTTGTGCTAAAAAAAGCGCCTTTCTCACTCAATCGGTTTAAAAATTTAATGCCCCTTAAATTTAAAGGTAATTAAAAAAAGTAAATAAAAGTGTTAGCTTAAATTAAAAATTTGTACATAAAATGTAATCGCCGTTTTAGTATTAATTTTGAAAAGCAAGATGCCATATCTTCAAAAATTGACAGGAGTAAATAAACAATAATATCAGGTCATATTTTAGTTGATACAAGCAATAGATTACAATAATAAAAATGGGGTATTCCATTTAAAATTTTAAAATTCCCTTACCTACAGAGAAAGCTATAAACCTGGCAACCTAGGAAATATAATTTTTAAATTCTTTATGTTCAGTTACCCTTCGCACAAAATTTGGTTCATTTATATTTAACGGTTGCTGAGATAACTCCACCGTTCCGGTTCTTTTTACTAACCCTGTACACCAAGTCTCATTATGAAATGGTTAATACTGTGAACACCCTGTATAGGGTATATGGTTTAATTTTTAATATTTATTTAATTTTTCGGCAATGAAGAAATCACATTCAAAAAATTAAAACAAATAATCAAGAAAATAGTGCAACGTTTTTAGTCACCAAAACAATGACAAAGTCTAAGGTCATACTATTTTATTCAGGGTCAACAACGTGCTAACTCACCAAAATACTGAGTTCAACTTGGTGCATATGCAGTAACATTGTCCTAATAATGGAAGAGTAAAAGTAATGCAAAATATTAGATAAGAAGTAGGTAGTAAAAGTGAAGTCAAGTATAAAGTTAAAGTTTTAGCCAACTCCGTACGGAGCATACCCCTAGTGGGGGGTATGCCCGTACAAAATTAACTCTAGACCTCCCGAAGTTGTACCTTGTCTAATGAATTCTTTCGGACACTCGGTATAAACAAATCTAATTTAATAAATGGTATTTACTCATTTGTACTCTACAAGGGATTTTGAACATAACAAGGGTTTTTAGGTGCTAGCTAATGTTTATAGTGTAATCTTCTTAGGCGTAATATTCACGGCCTTTTTGGCGTTTTAGTATGATGCCGTGGAGGATGCTTACGACACAAAGAACATTACAACACGAAAATGAAGATAATATTTTTGGGTAAGAACAAGGGTTGCCACTTTACGCAACTGTATTACACGCTATTCTCCAAAACTGTTATTGTGTAAGTCATATGCGTAGAATATTACAAGAGCAAAATCCCAGTGCTAGTACAGATGGGTCCACATTTATTTCATTCTGAAAGCAATACCGCCAAGTACACAAAAAATTATAAAGTAAACAAACCTTTTCGAAGGCACATAGCGCTGACAGAGCCTGATTTCCTATTTTTCAGATAAATAAAAAAACACCGCTAAAACACGTGTCACGTACTTAAAAACATCCTCTTATTTCGCCTCTGTCTTGCCATAAAACCGGTGGCACGTGGCGTGGAACTAGAAACTCGTCGGGTTGAATATTTTTTGCTGCAATAAATCATTGTTCACAAAGGGTTTATTACTTTATCATTTTTGTGTACTTTGCGGGGTATTACTTTCAGAATTTTTTTATCTTTGGACAATCCACGAAGGCTGAAAGCCTAAATACTAACGTACCGTAAGTGTCTTAAGTAGGTTAAGAGGAAGTTTTTTTTTTTTTTTTTTTTTTTTTTTTATCTTTGACAAACCACGAAGGTTGCAAAGCCTAAATACTAACGTACCTGTGGGTGTCTTAAGCGAGGTAAGAGGGAGTTTGTTGACACGGGACTTAAAAACTTGAAGATTTGGGGGAAGGAAAGACCTCTGCTGGCAGTAGGTTCAACAGTCTAGAAACTCTAGGGATAAAAGAACGAACGAATTGGGAAGTTCGGGGCCTGTCCAATTGGACCGTATGGGGATGCATACGTGCGGCACCACGAGTTTCTCTGTTGGGAGCTGCAAGACGAGGGACTATACTGGATAATTCGTCGGAGCAGAAGCCGTAAAAGTATCTATAGAAGAGCGATAGATCTCCCACAGCTCGACGATGGGCAAGAGAAGGAAGTCTTTGAGAAAGTAAAGGATCATTAATAAGACGAACAGCCCTTCTTTGAATGGCATCAAGCATGCTGAGGGTTGTAGGGAATGCCATTCCCCAGAATGAAGTTAAATGTGGACCCATCTATATATACCATGCGTGTATGCATATTTTCTAGCTTGAACCGATGGTCAATTTACAGGTACCAGGTGCTAAAGGTAAAAAAATAGTACTTACTTTTCTTAAAATCTCAGTGTCGATTTTTATGTATATTTTAAAAAATATTATTAAAAATTCGTAATGAATACTCGTCTGATACTCATTTCGGCGGCCATAATTTATACCAGGCGCTTTAAAATTAAAAAAATAATAATAATATAACTTTACTTACAATCTCAGTCTTTATTTTTATAATACTTAGGAAACTAATTCAATATTAATTTTTGCAAGGAGCCATACCAATCAGAGGATGGAGGTAAACGGGGCGCGAAAATATCTCTTTTACCTGCTCGCCTGTAAGGTCACGTTTATATCATAGGTAAATGGGGCGCCAGCCCTTTCCGAGAGGGGGTGTGGGTCAGGTAAGAATTCCTATAATTCACACTAATAATTTGTATATTATATATATATATATATATATATATATATATATATATATATATATATATATATATATATATATATATACATAGATTTTAATAGTGAGAAAATGTCGCTATCAGTAATTGAAAGGCAGAAGAAAATGCTTCAATTGTAAGGACAACGAATTGTTGCGAGTCATTCCACGCAAAATTTAACTCTTCCTTTTATTCAACGCATCCGTCTATATATGTCTTTTTTGACTTAAGGAATGTCAGATTGATACATACATCAAAATACAAAGTTTACATTTGACTAAGAAACTTAAAGATAAAAATGTTAGAGCTAAACTAGAATCACTGGAAAAACTTGTGAATAAATATAGGTTAAAAGAAATAAGTAGACTACATTTTGTAAAATGTACTTCGTATTTGTTAAGTGTATAATATGTAAATATTTTTTGATGCAATAAATGTTTCGTAATTAAAAAAAAAATTAAAAGTAGACCAACATTTTATTTCGATACCTTTACTTTAAAGAAAACATTTGCGCCCCGTTTACCTATACGTTTTTATTGACCACAAAATCCCTGCGCCCCATTTACCTGTTCAATAAAACTTTATTGGAGGTCTTGCGCCCCGTTTACCACCGCCGCAATCAGAACGGGCCTAATACTTCCCCAGACACACACTAAGGCTTGTTATGCATATGAACGCGATCGTGATTGTAGATAGTTTTATACAATTTGTAATTAATTATCTAATCGGTCTTCAATAATAATGAAGAACAATGTTTACATTTATTATCATCTTGGTCTGAATCAAATCTTGTAAACAGTCTGTTATAAAAAATGGCTGAAGCCTATCGTTTTCTGCAAAAACAACACTGGTCATTGACATTTGGGATTATTGCTAAAAACCGCTTTTGGCTGGAATTTTGGTCGCCAATATCATTAACTACTGTGCTTTTAATTAAATTTTTCCATGCAAAGGATGTAGATAATCAGTACTACGACCACAGCTCGTATAAATCCATTTTTTGAAAAAATCTGACATCTATGGATTTTGCAAAGAACACCTAATCGGGCTAGACCCGCTAGTCGACCACAAAAATTCAAAAATTTGGTCTCTGGAACTTTTGTGATAGGGTAGGGCGGGGCTAGTTGAGCATAGAGGTAAGTTGGGCAATCAAAATATCTCAAAACTATCGACCGCACGCGAAAGCATTAAATAGCGCAAAGAAGGGGTTGCGCGAGGGGAACTGATTGTGCAACCACTAGTGGTGACGCGGCGATCGAGAAAAGTATCCGTGCGCATTGTTTATTTTGTGATTAAAAAGTAAAATAATTGCAAGCCGGAAAATTTTTATCTGTAATAGTTAAATGTATTCCGTTCTCAATCAGGTAAAGTGTTAATCTTAAGTAAATTTATTGCAGTTTTAATATGTATAAAGATTTTAAATACAATTCTAACCGGTTTTTAATAAATTCACTTTTTCTTTAAAATTTCAGGTTGGGGTTAGTTGAGCTACAGTTGCCCAACTAACCCCACGGTTTAAGTATAAAATGTTTTATTTTTTTATTTTTAGGATACGGACTTATAACAGTAAAACACTAAGAAGTCTTCTCAAGATTTAAAAGAGGCTGCAACCGAACTTTATACAAGCAACAAAGAAAACGAGCTGACCTATCTAACTTATAAATTTTCTCTGGAAATAGTTCGACCATACCCAAAGGCTGGTCCAAGAAAAGCTGCAATTTTAACAGATACAGAAGGCATTACAAGAGAAGCAAAATAAAACTGCTTAAAAGTTTTAAAAACGAAGATGAATTGATAGATATTAAATCAATAGTTAAGCTAAGCTAGGTACGTTGCTGTTTTATTAATGAGATTTGTTGTTTTGTCACTATAAGATTATAAATATAAAAAGCAAATTGTCAAAATGTATTTTTATTGTAAACGTATCTAACATTCAAGCCATGATTTGACTATACTTTCTAAGTGCTCCACTAGCCCCATACCCTTGCTCAACTTACCCCACCTATGGGGTACGTTGGGCATACTGACTATCTACATTAAAATAGATGTAGCTCCTAAATTCGACTTATTAGAAAGAAGCTACTATGGACACTATTAATAAGAAATAAATTGCTAATCCATCAGTATGCGTTATAAGCCATTAAGACTTATTTTTGAGGAGCTATAACCGATCAAGCAATAAACGATTTGAAGAAAATCGTCTATAAACAAAAGAGGAGCATTTGCGTCTAAGCAATTAAAAACAAAGAAACAAGATAAGATAGTAGGCTGTGACTGCTTGTTTTTAGTAATGTTTATTTACGATGATGATAATTAATGTTGTGTTAATTAACCATACTGAATTAATATGTCATTGTTGTGGTTTTGTTTGTTTTTTTTTTCTTGGTAGGCTGTAGCTTGAAGGGGGTCTATTTTAGCAAGGGCGGATAAAGCTTTTGTCGTGGGGGGAGGGGGAGGATAAAATTCTAATTAAAAATAATTATTAACAAGTCATTAAAATTTAGAAATGCAGTGATACCTTTATAGGTGTTATTTTTCAATAGATAATAGATACGTACATATATCATTTTTAAAAATACTTTAGTTAAATAATTTCACCTAAAAGTACTATTATCTGAGGTTTGCTTTAATCAATCAAAGTAGGTGTTTTGATTTTTAAGTTGTAGGCTTTAAAAAAAAACTATTTATGGAAAAATATATATTTATTTAAATATGCAACAAAAAAATAATACTCGTAGATATGTAAATGGTATTTGGTCACTCTGAAACTACCTGAAGACAAGTCGATAGCAAGACCTAACAATTCATTTAAGTTTAAAAAATATAAAAACATACAATTTCTGAACTGGTTTTAATTTTTTTCTTCGTTATACAGGGTGATTCAAAAATCGATCACGAAACTTAAGGGGGTGATTCTACCTAATATTAAAAAAAAACTTTTTTTTATTTTTAACACCCAGTAGTTGAAAAACTAAGACGTTTAGGGCATATGTTTATATGAAATTTTTTCTTATTTTATGTTGTAGAATCGTTTGGTTAAGTTTGTCGGTTGAGTTACTGGACACCCTGTATGTATGTAGCTAATTTGATTGAAATTGATGAAAACTTTGATGTCTATTGGTGCCTAAACGGTGAGGGTAATCGACTTTAATAAAGAGTACCTTATTTTTCAAGTTTTTGATTGTCTATAAAATGGCGCCCCCAGCTTTGCGATATCTGTCAAAATAAAAAAGTTATGATGTAAATAAATTTTAAGTTTTAGGTAAAGTGTCCTCTGGCGGTATTTAAAAAATGTGTATTTGTCTTAAAATTTTAAAATCTTCAAAGCTCGATTTGTGTGCCAAATATCAACTGGATTGGTTAAAAAATAAATGCAATATGGCGAAAAAACCAAAATAAAAATTGAACTTTGACGGCTACCCCCCTTCCCCCCTCTCACTTCGTAAATTCGCCCTTGCACTTTAGGAAATATGGTTATAAGAATAAGTCCAATTTTAATTTCAACAATGAGTCGTAAAATTCGATGGATTATCCAGTATATTCCCTTCACTTGCAACTCCCATGAGAGAAACTCGTGATGCCGCACGTATGCATCCCTATACGGTCCAACTGAACAGGCCCCGAACTTCTCACGTTGTTCGTTCTTTTCTCCCGAGTTTCTAGAAAGTGAAACCTGCCTCGAGTGGAAGTCTTTCCTCCTCCTCCAAATCTTCAAAATTTTAAGTCCCGTGTTAACAAACTTCCTCTTACCTCGCTTAAGACACCCACGGTACGTTAGTATTTAGTCTTTTAGCCTTCATTTTTCATATTGGTATTTTAAACTATTTTTTAAAATTTATTTTTATACAAAAAGCGAATTTTCTGGAGTAAAGAGCGCAAAACTGGAAATACAGACTTTCCTGACAAGTAACGCTCGCCCAATACCATAAAATCTCAATTTTACAGTTTGTTTCTAGTTTTATGCAATTGAAAAAGCCGACGTCGAGAATTTCCCTAGAGACCGACTCGGCGTCCCATATAATAACATAAACCAACGGACAGGGTTGGGAAAGGAAAATGGCGGTCCTAGGAGGCAGTGGCGTAACAAGGGCAATTTACAAAAACGGGAATAGATTGATTTATCCATTTAAAAATTACCTGTTAAATATACTTTTTGTGATCAGAGGGCAATCTACATATTTCTAATACATTTTCCTACCTTTAATAGTATATTGTTATTGTGTAAGATGTAGGAAAAGCAATGTAGGGTAGGGCGGGGCTAGTTGAGCATAGAGGTAAGTTGGGCAATTAAAATATCTCAAAAACTATCGACCACACGCGAAAGCATCAAATAGCATAAAGAAGGGGTTACGCGAGGGAACTTATTGCGCCACCACTAGTGGTGACTCGGCGATCAAGAAAAGTATCCGTGCGCATTATTTATTTTGTGATTAAAAAGTAAAATAATTGCAAGCCGAAAAAATTTATCTGTGATAGTTAAATGTATTCCGTCGTCAATCAGGTAAGTGTTAATCTTAAGTAAATTTATTGCAGTTTTGATATGTATAAAGATTTTGGATATAATTCTAACCGGTTTTCTAGTAAATTTACTTCTCCTTTAAAATTTCAGGTTGGGGTTAGTAGAACTACAGTTGCCCAACTAACCCCACGGTTTTAAGTATAAAATGTTTTATTTTTTTATTTTTTAGGATACGGACTTATAACAGTAAGCCTACTAGACTCTGCTCAAGATTTAAAAAAGGCTGCAACCCGAACTTTGTACAAGCAACAAAGAAAACGAGCTGACCTATCTAACTTATAAATTTTCTCTGGAAATAGTTTGACTATACCCAAAGGCTAGTCCAAGAAAATTAGCCAAATTAAACAGAAGATAGAGAAAAGCTGCAATTTTAACAGATGCAGGAGGCATTACAAGAGAAGCAAAATAAAACTGCTTAAAAAGTGTAAAAAGATAAATTAAGATGAATTGTTAGGTATTAAATTCAATAGTTAACCTATGCTAGATACGTTGCTGTTTTATTAATAAGATTTGTTGTTTTCTGACTGTAAGTTTATAAATATAAAAGGAAAATTTTCAAAATGTATTTTTATTGTAAACGTATCAATATTCAAGCCATAATTTGACTATACTTTCTAAGTGCTCCACTAGCCCCATACCCATGCTCAACTTACCTCACCTATGGGGTCGTTGGGCATACTTGACTATCTACATTATAATAGATGTAGCTTCTAAATTCGACTTATTAGAAAGAAATTACTATGGACACTCTGCATCAGTATGCATTATTAGCCACTAAGACTTATTTTTGAGGAGCTATAACCGATCAAGTTAAAAATTGCTCAACTAGCCCCGCCGTACCCTACTACCAAAGGATGGTGGAGGCCAGCAACCACCAAGAGTCCAGAAATATGCGCCGAGGTGTAATGAAACCTTTCACCGAGGTTTGTATACCATTTTTATTTCCAACCTTTTTTTTAATTTTTACTTAATTTATTGTTTAATCAAAAATGTGCCAACCCAAGAAAATTATTTTTAGTTTGTCAAATAATTAGGCCGCCAGACATTTATTGCGAGTAAAGGTGTAACAGAGATGTCTTAATATCAGGCAACATGTCAAGTTAGGACCCTTTTGGAAAGTTAACTTTCCTCCCGTTAGCAGAAAGTAAAATTCAAAAAAAGTGACACATTTAAACAGGGGGCAATTAGGGGGGCTAGGAGGGTTTAGCCCCCCAAGACGGCGATTAGCCCTCCCAAAAGTATTGGGCATTTAAAATGTATTTAGGGGGCTAGGGGGCTTAGACCCCACAAATGTCGATTAGCCCCCCAAAACTATTGGGCATTTAAAATGTATTAGTGTTTTTCGGCAAATATAGTCTATAAACTGGGGCTTAAGCCCCCAAAACTCATTGGCTATTTGCGCCACTGCTTTTAAACGTCTAAAAAGTCGGAAATGTCAGCATTACATGCATGGTTGTAAATAAAATATTGTTTCGAAACACCTCGTATAAAAACACGTATCGTGGTTTTTATACCTTTATTTACAATGAAACGTAACTAAGGTTACATCAACGACAAATTCTTTAGTTGTCAATGCCTCGATGTGCAACAGTACAAAAATCAAAACTTTACTAACTCTCGGAGATTTCCTGTCATCCTTTTATAGTCAGTGGCGACGAGTACGTGGGCCAATGCACCCAAAGAGGTGTTTTTGTACCCTTTGTTTTGATTATAAATGTAAAGGTAAAAAGTTTTTTTTTTTGTTTTTAGCTTAAAAAACCCGCAGCGTCTGTTTATAGTAATGTGGAAACGTCTAGAACATTGTAGAAATATCCCGTAAATTCCATAGTACAGGATGGAATAAAAGTTCTCAATGGATAAATCGAGCGTTTTCGGAAACCTTTAAAGTGATAAAAGAACTAGGAAAAACTAAGGTAACTTTTTTAAATAAATTAACAAACTAAATTAAGTAATCCTAGGACTTTCGGTCGGCGGAAACCGACGCTATTACGTCCGTCCAAATTAAATATAAACTTTTAAATGAAAGCTAGATTTGTGTGCCAAATATCAACTGGATTGGTTAAAAATAAATGCAATATGGCGAAAAAACCAAAATATAAATTGAACTTTGACGGCTTGTAACTCGAAAACGAATTACATTTTGAAAAAAACATTATATGAAGCTCTACCTTTATTTTGTCAAGTAGAATCACCCCCTTAAGTTTCGTGATCGATTTTTAAATCACCCTGTATTTTTTAAATGCCTATGAATTAAATTTTTTGGCCTTCAAAACCAATGTAACCCCCATTACACCCTACATGACTTCATAAGTAATTTAAAACAATATTAAATCACTTCTGAGCCAAAATCCGCAATAAAAACCGCAATAAAACGGCAACACATACGGATGACGGATGAAGGGGAGCGTAAACCAAAACGAACAAAATTGATATAGTGTAATACTTTAGCTCTATATGGCTCCGGATCCGCAGAGCGCTTAAAGCTTTACTGCGAAGTAAGCATAGTAAAACAGGCTAATCCGACATAGAGTCGCCTTGAATAGATATATTATTTTATGCTTTAACTATATAAAAAATAAGAAAAAAACAAATAGGAGACTTAGGCACTCTGCACATTGATATATCCAAAGCTTTTGACCAGGTCTGGCATGCCGCACTTCTTAATAAACTTCCCTCCTATGGTCTTTCAACTAAACTCTGTACTTGGCTCTCTAGTTATCTATCTGATCGACGTATATCAGTTATTGTGGACGGCCATTCTTCAAGCTTTCGCCAAGTTAATGCTGGAGTACCTCAGGGCTCAGTTCTGGCACCAACATTATTTCTTCTTCACATCAACGACCTTCTCTCGTCCACAACTAATTCCATTCATAGTTTCACCGACGATAGTACCCTTCACTCCAGTTTTCAGGTTCCTAAATCCATCACTAAACCTGATTTGGAAAACAAACGCAGAGCGATGCAGATACCTCTTTCGCAGGATCTTAATTTAATATTGGATTGGGGCGCCAAAAATCTCGTCCACTTTAATGCATCCAAAACACAATCATGTTCCTTGTCGCGAAAAGAGTCACCAAATACTCATCCTCTACTTATGAGCGGCCAAGCTTTACAGAGCAAAGACACCTTCAATCTTGTGGGCGTCACATTTGAAAGTAACCTTAACTGGCATAAACACATTGTATCTATAGCCACGGCAGCTTCAAAGTATAGAAACGTCGGGTATAAAATCTAAAATCCCATCATGTAGTAGCTAAAAAGTGCCAATGAAAAAGTGTTATTAGTTTTTTTATATCTCTTCAAATAAAGTCAGAAAAAAATAAGATCGATATATTCAAATTTTCGTTTTTGCCAAATATCTCGGCAGGCCATGAAAATTTTTCAAGTTTTTAAACGGCATGTAAATAAGCTTTAAAAAACACAACTTTTCCTAATTTAACCTAAGCTGTATCTCCAATAGGTACTGAGACTCCCATGCTTAGGATCTTTATCTTAGACACACTGTATATTTTGTCATCAGTTAGGTCTCCTTAAAATCTATAAGAAATACCACATTTAATATATCTTATTAGTATAGGAAATATGGCCATCATCAGGATTGTTTTAACGAAACACCTTGTATATGACAATATCGTTGCAGATATTTTAAAAAGGTTTAACTTTTGTGAACATAACATATTTGATATAGGTATTTATCTCTTATACACTACTCAAAAGAATTATCGCATATGCTCGATTAATTTTTAATCGCCCTGTATGATGTGCTGTTGAAAGGAGTAGTCAAATTTTTGATTATAAAATATCAGAAATGGGTAAGGGTATAAATTATTAACAAATGAGATTTCTCCCTTTTAACAGTACATTATATGGGGCGATTAAAAATTATTCATTTTTTCAATTTTTTTTTTATCACCCCGTAGGATTTATTGCTTACAGTAAAAAACAACGGTTAATATAAAGTTACAGCTCAACGTTTTCCTTAACATTTTATTTTTTTAATTGTTATAAATTACTTGCTACTTGCCACTTCCACGCCACTTTATTGTGCGCTCTGCCTAAAGTTGTGTAATTAATTATTAAAAAAATAATAACAAAGACAGTAAACTGATCGACTTCGGACTGTTAGACTCGGAGTTCTGGCTTAATGACGACAGTAGGCCGTCTATACACAAATTTAATCCGCCGACGGCGTTTAATCAACGACGCCCCACACTCACAAATCGATTTCCGACGCCTAATTGCCCCTTAACAACAAACACTCGCCGTCGTCGATTGCACCTTCTAATTAGATATACAGGGTTCGGTTTAAGCCAGTAGCAGATGGACATATGACATGCGAACGTAGACTTCAAATGCTGTTAGTTAAACACCGCTATACGTCACACTAAAGGCCTAAAATGAACATCGCTTAAACTAAACTTATGACTAACCTTGTTATTAGTGAAAATATAACGGTTAATAGCCTAAATATAGAGCAGGTAACATTCAAATAAGTACCTAGGTCATCAAATTCGTCTGGGGAGAGATAACCAAACGTGCGAAATAACCAGAAGAATTGGTTTAGCCTGGGCAGCCTTTGGAAGGCTGGGTCACATTTTAATTTTGTCTTAAAAGAAAAGTTTTCGACCGGTGTGTCTTGCCCGTATTAACATATGGAGCCGAAACACTAACTCTAACCAAAAGCACAGTAAATAAAATTCGAATCGCTCAAAGAGCTATGGAGCGAGCTATGCTGGGCTTAACTTTAAGAGACAGGGTTCAAAATGTGAAAATAAGGAGAAGAACCAGAGTAACAGATGCCATCGAATGAATCACTAACCTAAAGTGGAATTGGGCGGGTCACATAGCGAGAACAAACGATAATAGGTGGACAAAAAGAGTATTAGAGTGGAGACCAAGAAATGATCCTTTCGCAATAGAGGAAGACCACCCACACGATGGTCCGATGATTTAAAACGCATTCAGGGGAATTGGATGAACGTTGCACAGAACAGAGAAAAGTGGAAGTCCTTACGGGAGGCTTACGTCCAGCAGTGGACAAATGTGTAGCTGTTTGATGAACTACTCAATGTTAATTAACTAAATAAAAAAAAGCGTTTTATGCTTTAATGCCATAATAAGGTGGCGCCTACGTGAAGCTTTTGTGTACAAAACATGCCTATGCCGCTCTGTTTACTTACCTGGAGTCTTTTTTTTGGCTGTTGCCCCCCCCAAATCGTCCCTAGTAGATTGTTTATTGTAAATATTAAACAGACAATGTGTTTATCGGTTTTTATATTAACGCTATAAAATCACAAGTTTTTTTGTTTTAAAAAGTCACAAACAGTTAGTTATTTACATCTATAATTCCAAATCGGTTTATTTATAGCTTTGTTCGCGGGTCTAGTAATGAACTGATTCTGAACCAGAACCGAACTGGTTTAGAATTGTTTTAAAGCGCATGTCTAGTTATTTATTAGTTCGGAATTTTTATTTACCGCAAACGATTTTCTATACAGCTGAGGATGTATTCTAACCTAGCCTTTTGGTTAGGATTTTTCATGGTTAAATTGGACACTACATAATTTTTTTTATTTCAAACAAAAAGGTAAATTGTTATACTGTCGAAAGCCACTCGAAGCCTCTCGGCGGAAGACGAGGGATTCCCTGCCTCCTTTCGTTTTTAACATACGTATGTGTATTTAACTAAAGATAAAATTCAAACAACTAGAAATGGTAGAATCTTGTAATATGGTCTATACTTTTTATTTAAATCTTTATTTATTTTATTGCATACATACATTCATACGGAATACAATTAAAAATCCTTTGTTTATATACGCTCAGAATTACAAAAATATAAAAAAAAATATTCTGCAGGTATATTAACCCGCATAAAAAGTAACAGAAACAAATAAACTGTAATACAACGGTTTATTTCTGTGCCACAAAAACAGAAAACAGCTGACCATGTCGACAATGCGCATGAAATTCCAACAAAAATCCCAAGACTGCTAATCAGGTTACAAACCGATAACGAACTGATTCTCTTGAAACCCGTAACACAGAACTGTTACTAAAAATTCAGGATTTTACTAACCGCAAACGCTGCTTTTTCACTGCGCATGCGAATAGTCCCAGAACCGGTTCAGAATCGAACCCGCGAACAAAGCTTATATTATAAAATAGCAGGTTTTTTTGGTTATAAAAAGGTTAGTTTTAGTAGGTCGATATACAGACTGAGGCTAAATGGTGCAGGAATAAATTCTCCCCCATATTCCCGAGCTTAAAATAAAATAATCTAACCCAACATAGTCCAATAGTGGATAATTTCTGAGATACAGGGGGTTAAAAATGTAATTTGTTTTTTTTTTTACAAATAATTTTGGTAATAATAGGTTTATTATTACAACATCCGGTTACTGCCTTTTCATATTAGCAAAAGACGGAAGTACGGGCGACGGACCAACGCTATCGAAGTGTATGGAGTCAAATAAAACCTTTCATACGCAGAGAACGGGGAAAGTCGGCAAACTCAAAGGCTTCGTATAATGTTTTATCTTTCGGTCCTTCAAAACCGGCTTAGTGTGTAAAGGCGCTTAGGCAGGGTATTGGGATGTGAGAAATAAGAATTTGCTATCCATATCGAGAAAATAACTTTTTTAAGCCACTCTGTATATACCTTTTAGATATAAATTATTATTATTCAACATGTTTTACATAAAATAGGTATGCTTGATAAAAGTTGAATTAGGCAGCCCTTTTTAAGATGTCTGGACTAAAATAATCACTTCCTGTATGGCCCAATGATCTAAAAATTAAAAGGATTGCTAATAGAAAATGATCCCCATATATTTTCAATAGACCTGCGCAAGAATTTTTTACCCCACACTGGGAGAATTGCTGTACACCTTTGCACATGCGCAGTTGTTATAAAGGTTAGCATTTTTAACACGCTTTTATTAACTTGGGTTGTAACAATCTATCAATCTGGCTGGCTATGTAACGGAATCTTTGAGCCTAATTTTAACCAACTTCCAGCTATTCGATTTCTTTGAAACTTTGCACACGTATTAAGGACCCATGACAATGCAATAATCTGCAAACAGTATCCCGTTATCCTGCTTTGGAAAAAAATAAATTATATTATTATAACCACTGCTTGATACAACCAAGTGTCATCTGTCACCTGTACGTCCCAGTGGTACCAACCACCGGCCATTTCAAGAGATCGATTTTACTCAAATTTTATATTAGGTTATTTTCAGAAAGTCTATCTGAAAAACTTTGCTATTCTTGACAAAGAAAAATAATTAATAGTTTTAAAAACTAAAGAAACACGCTTTTATATGCAACCGAACTAAAAATTAGAAAAATTTAAAAACAGTATCCCGTTAAGTTCCAGCATTTTCTAGGAAAATAGGAAAAGTGAAAAATCATAACGTTCTGGCGGATGCGCCAGATTAGACAATTGAATAATCGAACTTGACAACATTTGCCGACGGGTTGGGGACCAGGGGCTCAATTCTGCTAAATTGAACTCATTCGTTCGCTGAACGTATTCGTTCCGGGAGCGTATAACCTTCATCTGTTTTTTTTAACACGCTTTTTTAACGAACGAATAACCTTCACTTGTTTTTTAAAACAGGCGGTCATAAAACAGAAATCTGTATTACCAACTGACATCTGACAAAATTCACAGTCATAACATAACCTAAAATTCCTTTAATGTGAAATTAAATTTGAAAAAATCAGTTAACTAAGCTATTAAAAACAAAGTATACACTTTAATTGAAATACAAGAAGCAAATAAAAGTAACTAACAAGTTATTGCATATAACTTTTATACCATCTTCCATTTATACTTTCTAAAAGAAGGCCTTTATTGACTGTTAGAAACTTGTACCGAATGTTAGATTAGGACAAAGACTGGAAATGGAGATTAGCAAACTACATTAAAATATCACTTAAGGTAAGTAAACTAAAGTAAACTCATATTTAGAAAAAACATTTATGGTAAATTTCTTTTTAGTTTAAAAAGGTAATATTTTAAAAAATATTTGTCTTATTTATGCAAATTGGGTAATTGTTTCGAAAGTTGGAGCAACTCCCATTTTGACCAAATTTGATATACAGGGGCACAGAACTAATAAAAAAGGGGCTGGTTATTTTCCAGTAAGTGTCATCTGTCACCTGTACGTCCCAGTGGTACCAACCACCGGCCATTTCAAGAGTTCGATCTGAATTGATTTTACTCAAATTTTATATTAGGGTATTTTCAGAAAGTAAATCTGAAAAAATTTGCTAATCTTGACAAAATGGCGAAAAAATTTTTTAGTGAATAAACTGGAGCATTTATTTTTAAAAAATTAATTGATATAACGAACTAAAAATGAAAAATAATTAATAGTTTAAAAAAACTAAAAAACACGCTTTTATATGCAACCGAACTAAAAATTAAAAAATAATTTTTCATTAAAAAAAATATTTTCACTTCATAGTAAAAAGCGTGGGGTGCTTAATATATTAAATGTTATAATTATTATATTTGCCAATATCTATGATGGAAAAGTTATGAAAAAATAGTAAAATGCACCCCACGCTTTTTACTATGAAGTGAAAATATTTTTTTAATGAAAAATTATTTTTAATTTTTAGTTCGGTTGCATATAAAAGCGTGTTTTTTAGTTTTTTTAAACTATTAATTATTGATTTAAAACCCAATATAGTGTTGGCAACATTGACAAAATTAGCAGTATTTTAATAAATATAGTGGTTGCAACACTGAAAACGTTTACCTATGCGGTGACAGGGTCACACTCATCCTAATTTAATTTATAATTTGGGATTTCCCGATCGTAAAATCCAGGTAAAATTGACGCCGTCGACCGACCAAAGCCAATCTCCTATCTACGGTCGACCGTTATCAGGTATAGTTATTTGGTATTTGGTGTTTTATTTGTGCGTTGTGAGTAATTCTTGGTGTTTTTTAAACTTTTATTTAATTTAAGTTTTGCATAACCAAAATTAAATAATGAGTAAGTAGCAAATTTCCTGTTTTAAATAATACTCTTTATTGCCATGCAGTCAATTTTTTAGAGATCAATAAATCCATTATTTTTTGAAATAGTCATGGTTTGGGTTAATTTTTTTTAGCGGGAAAAATTGTATTTAAGGATTATAGAAAAATATATATGGGGTTCCATTTAAAATAACAAACTTAGCCCTATATACGAAAATTGACCGTTTTCGTAAGAAATAAATGTCACAACCAAATGGCAAGGATATAAAAAGAAACTTAAAAAAATCTAAGGCTTTTCGCGAAAACCGCTTTTTGATAATTTTATTTCTTTTAAAATTATTCGCGGTGAAAATGGGTTAAAATATAGTCGGACACCCTGTATTAGCATTGGACTGATGCATTTATAATTACACAAAATAAAATATGGCAGTTTAATTAAAATAATTTGACATATTTTCAAGTTATAACACGTAGCCATAAGCAATTTCGTCGGCAATATCACGATGTGGCGTATCTCAAAAAGTAGGAAAATTGACTAGAGCTGATGTAATTGCTTAAAAAAGTTGCTTCTTAATATTACAAATTTGCATATGTTAGATTTTGATATCTTTAAAAGTTATAGAAATATAATACTAAGCCTATTTCATTTTACTAAAAAAAGAGTAGTACAAAAAATACCTAAAAAGCACCCTCGTGAAATTTAAACATAAAGATACGCCGCTTTGTGATATTGAGGACGATTTATACCATATAATATCTTGTAGATTGCTTATTGCTCGTATGTTAAAAAAGGAACATAGGTATCTTTCTGTGGAATGTTTTGAATAAAATTAAATAGTCCAAGCGATTCCATTGCGCTTTAAGCCTAGTTTAAGATTATTACATTATCAAGTTTATTTCAAGTTGGCATTTGTAGGCAAATTAAATCAATAATTACTTACTGGGTACATTACCAATTTTAATATTTGTGATTCGCTTTTTTTTGTGGTTTCAATTACAAATATAAGGTCAGTTTGGCCTTAACCCCAAAAATAAACAATTTCAATGGCATTACACGCCAAACTTAACTGAACGACAACTGCTACGCCAACGGGAACGAAATATCAGTTTATGAATTGAGATTTATTCCTCAAACAAGTTACACCAAATCTAATTGCTTTTATAATAAAATACCAACTATTCAGTTTTGTTGTGTCAAGGTAGTGTTAAGAAGGAAGATAATAATACATAAAATAGTGTGCAGGTTTGAGGTTAAGTAAAAGTGGGTCCTCATGAATCAAAAAGAAGGTGTTTTAGTAATAAAATGGAATTTAAATTGAGATCAGTGCTTCTAAGCACTCTCGTTTGATAAATCTTAATAAAATCGGCGATACGACCGAAAAATAAAAAAATATACAACAAAAAATAGTCCCCAATATAAAACCGGTTTACTTTTTAGGGACTGCTATGAAAGACGAATACAGACTTAAAATAAAATATTTAAATATGTATACCCCAAAATGACTTGGTATATTTTCTTTATAAATGAATCATATACAAAATGTTAAACCCGGTCCTGTTGTTTGTTTTCGGCTAGTGAGTAAATGTTTATTGCGCATGCCCACAAGTGTACTGCGCGGTGCCCACGTAGGGGTTATTGTGATTTTCGCTGCATTCATCCATATTTATTTTTCAGATCATTGGTATGGCCAGGTAAAAGCAGGGTGTTTCAGAATTAGATGCCAATCATTTAGAGTGTAAATCCATAGGTGATTTTAAGAAGAAAAGTTCAAATAAACCTATGTCTTAAATGGCTTAAACTTTGAGATACAGATTAGTAAAAAGCTTATTGTTTTTTTAAACTTTGTCAATGAAAAAAAAACAACGAATGTTATATGAATTATTATATGCACATACGGTGTTTTCTCGTTGGACGGCAGTATAAATCGTCATATTTTCGCCTCACAAATTCATGGTAACACTTTTTTCGCACCTTTTAGCGTCACCCTGTATATATTTTTTAAATTAAAATTTATACGTGACTTTCTGACTTTTAATTAAAAATTTCCTATGAAATATCTGCAGCCCGTTCGCCGACATCCAACGAAAAATTATCCAACCCTGACAATCTCCGGCAACTTTTCTCCACTTGCGAATAAAACAAATGGCCGTGTTTACGACACCTCAAACAGTCGCTCAAACGTGGAGAAAAACAAAAAGTTCGAGTTTTATTAATGTTCCAAAATTTCTCTTTAGTTTTCGTTTGTTTCGTTCGACATTTGGCACATTTCGTGAAGTTTTGCAAGAGCGGGTCGATCGAAAACAAACATTGACTTTAACTGGGCATTTCGACGGTTCTGAAACTAATGGCAATTGAGTTTGAACCAAAAAAAAAAAGTCGTAAAAAGTGCTAAAAAATTATAAATGTTGTGTTTCAAGCATAATAAAAATTTAAAAAAACACAAAATTTTGCATGACAGGCAGTATGGATTTCGCCACAAAAGATCTACAGCAGATCTTCTTTCCTTCGTATCACACTGCTGGAATAAGTCTCTTGAGTTTCTAGGTAAGTCCCAGATCGTTGCTCTTGATATATCCAAAGGTTTTGACCAGGTCTGGCATGCCGCACTTCTTAATGAACTTCCCTCCTATGGTCTTGCTACTAAACTCTGTACTTGGCTCTCTAGTTATCTATCTGATCGTCGTATATCAGTTATTGTGGATGGCCATTCTTCAAGCTTTCACCAAGTAAATATTGGAGTCCCTCAGGGCTCAGTCCTGGCACCAACATTGTTTTTTCTTCACATCAACGACCTTCTCTCGTCCACAACTAATTCCATTCATGGTTTCGCCGACGATAGTACCCTTCACTCCCGTTTTCAGGTTCCTAAACCCATCTCTAAACCTGACTTGGAAAACAAACGCAGAGCGATGCAGATATCTCTTTCGCAGGATCTTAATTTAATATTAGATTGGGGCGCCAAAAATCTCGTCCATTTTAATGCATGCAAAACACAATCATGTTCCTTGTCGCGAAAAGAGTCATCAAATACTCATCCTCTACTTATGAGCGGTCAAGTTTTACAGAGCAAAGACACCTTCAATCTTGTGGGCGTCACATTTAAAAGTAACCTTAACTGGCATAAACACATTGTATCTATAGCCACGGCAGTTTCAAAAAGCTTGGATTTCTCTTTCGAGCCAAAAAGTATTTCTCCCCTTCTAATTTATACACTTTGTATGTGTCCCAAATCCGACCTCCCTTGGAGTATTGTTCTCATATCTGGGGCATGGCGTCCCCCACAACCCTAAGCATTCTTGATTCTATTTAAAGAAGAGCTATTCGTCTCATTAATGATCCTTCACTTACACAAAGGCTTCCCTCTCTTGCCCATCGTCGGGCTGTGGGGGATTTATCGCTTTTTTATAGGTACTTCCATGGCTTCTGCTCTGAAGAATTGTCCAGTATAGTTCCTCCACTCATGGTTCCCAACAGAGAAACTCGTGGTTCCGCGCGTATGCATCCCTATACGGTCCAACTGTACAGGCCCCGAACTTCCCACTTTGTTCGTTCTTTTATCCCTAGAGTTTCTAGATTGTGGAACCTGCTGCCCGCGAAGTTGTTTTCTTCCCCCAAATCTTCAAGTATTTAAGTCCCGTCTCAACAAACTTCCTCTTACCTCGCTTAAGACACCCACGGTACGTTAGTATTTAGGCTTTTAGCCTTCGTGGTTTGTCCAAAGATAAAAAAAATAGTTAAAAAAATAAAAACAACGCTTTTAGAGCACATCGATATACAGGGTGATTCAAAAATCGATCACGTAACTTAAGAGGGTGATTCTACTTGACAAAATAAGGGTAGAGCTTCATATAATTTTTTTCAAAATGTCATTCGTTTTCGAGTTACAAGCCGTCAAAGTTCAATTTTTATTTTGGTTTTTTCGCCATATTGCATTTATTTTTTAACCAATCCAGTTGATATTTGCCACACAAATCGAGCTTCGCAGATTCAAAAATTTTAAGACAACAGTACTTTTTAAATACCGCCAGGGGGCACTTTACCTAAAACTTAAAATTTATTTACATCATAACTTTTTATTTTGACAGATATCGCAAAGCTGGGGACGCCATTTTATAGACAATCAAAAACTTAAAAATAAGGTACTCTTTATTAAAGTCGATAAACCTCACCGTTTAGGCACCAATAGATATCAAAGTTTTCATCAATTTCAATCAAATTACCTACATACATACAGGGTGTCCAGTACCTCAACCGACAAACTTTACGGGGCGATTCTACAACAGAAAATAGGAAAAAAACTTCATATAAACATATGTCCTAAACGTCTTAGTATTTGAACTACGGTGTGTTAAATATTTAAACAAAAACTTTTCTTTTAATTTCACATAATTTGACATAATTTCATCACAATTCCACATGACATAACTCCATCACATTTCCACTTTACCTTTCCCAATTTCACTCTACCTTACCCAATTCCACACAATTCACCTGCTTGTACATCACACTTCCTCAGTGTTTACCCCTCGGGTCAAACCAAAACAGTTTTTAAAAAAACAAGGCAGTTGTTGAAACACTTTTTTACAAGAGACAAATTTCTTGTCTCGCTGAGACGAGACAACTGACAAGAGTCTCGTCTCGGTGGCATTAGTAGTAAATATTATCATGCGAGTTTTAAAGGACCACAAAACTTATTCATTTATTAAATACATGTGTAAATTAAAAACAATTTTTACATAATTTAATTAGGCTTAACAAGAGATTAAAATATTTTTCTGGCGTTTTTCATAAATAAATTATGTAATACATCAATAAAATTTGCATTTTAAACGTAAACTCATGTTAGAATTTCATCAAACTTTAATAAGCTTCTCATTACAGCGGGTATACAGATGTCAAACATGGTTTGACCAATGGGATGATGAGAAATTGGAATAAATGTCCAAATAGTTGCATTTTTCATAATTTATAAACTTAAAAAATGATGCCAATATGGCCGAAAGACATTTCGACACCAAGCAGGTAGTGACTAAAATTTTATGGCATACTGTACCTATCAGGGGCTCGCCTACCTGATTTACGGCGCGGTGTCGAAATGTCTTGCAACATAATTTAACCCTTCGATTACCCCAGGTACAAACACAATTTGGTGTCGAAAGGTCGCCCGCCGTACGCCATACTTACCAAGGGCTCGCGTACCTGCTTTACGGCGCGGTGTCGAAATGTCTTGCAACATAATTTAACCCTTCGATTATCCCAGGTACACAATTTAGAATTTTCTTTGGTTGATACTACGCTTGTAAAGGTCACTAGATGTCAATCATCATTGATTATTAGCTTTTTTATTTACCACATACAGTTTTTTGTTGCCTATTTACCTTAGAGTACAAGCTAGATGCTTGCCTGCAGTTATTGGCTTACGAACTGTGTGGGACTTGCTAATAGTTGACTCAACTTTCTGTAACAATTTCATTAACATCATGTTGTCTTAACTCCTTTAATAAAGTATAATATTTGCTATGAACTTTCCTTTCTAAAAAAAATTCTAACACAAAACCTGTGCCTCCTTTTTGGTCGTATTGAAAGTAGGATAAATATCATTTTTTTCGCCAAATATCATACTCAAGTAAATAATTAAAATAAGTGTAGTTAATGTCGTCCATAACACTTATTTTATTTAAAATGGATCTTTTACGTTTTGTTTTATTTTCAAGCAACAACTCATCAAGCCCATCAACTAGTTTAAGGTTATAGTTCCTGGCTTTTCATTTAAAAATTCCGCACAATCTAGTGGAAAACGCAAAAAAGTTAACTTAATCTCAATTTTTTGAGGATCCGCGTCGAAAATGGCGGGAAAAGCATTTTAAATTTGCACTAACCAATCACAACGCTGAATAATCATCCGCGAGCGGAAAACCGCTCTCATGGTCAGCCGGCTTAACAATAGTTATTTACATTACAAGATTACAAGAAAGTTTACTTTTTGGTGTGAGGTGGTTTTTAAATGGCCGAGGCGAAGCCGAGGCTATTTAAACCTCCGAACACTTGAAAGGCCTTTCGCATCGTGTAATGTATTCTATTTTTCTGCTACTGTTCTTTGTATCGCATAATTTAATAATCATTAACATCATATTTTAATAGAAATATCAGAGATTTTGAAATTTTACCTGTTAAAAATTAATCCATAGCAACACATTTATTGTTGACATTGTCTGTCATCAGCACTTGTCAGATATTCAATTATTGTTAATTTAGTATAAATCCATTCCCATTTTAAAATGTTAAATGAATATGAAAATGGCATCCAAAAGGCAGCTGACCTTGCGTGTGCCTCTCTTCTGCCAGACAAATCTAAAGAGAGGTACCATCAAACATATAAATCGTTTTCTGAATGGCTTGCTACAAAAAATGTGGGGCGGATTGACGAAAATGTGATGTTGGCGTATTTTCAAGAAAAATCCGAGTCTTTATCACCACCAACCCTCTGGTCTGTATATTCCATGCTCAAGTTAACAATTTCCGTAAACAAAAATCAAGATATTTCGGAGTTCAAGAAACTAGTTGCTTTTATTAAAAGGAAAAACGATGGTTATAAGGCAAAAAAGTCAAAAATTTTTAAAATAGAAGAAATCATAAAGTTTTTACTTAACGCGCCTGATCAAAGTTACTTAGCAATGAAAGTAATAGCCATTATGGAAGTGGCTGGGGCATGCCGACAGACGAAATATACAGAATGAAGCGATGTAGAAATAAGAAATGACGTGGCTATAGTAAAAATAGTGGAGTCTAAAAATAAAGTTAAAAGAAACTTTGTAGTAACCAACGATGAAGGCTCAGTTCCTTATGTCAGATTTCTACAGGAATATATTAAGCTGAGACCAAGGAATGCTCTAGAGGAGCGCTTATTGTATCGTTATGAAAGAGGTAAATGTGTTAATCAAGTAATTGGAAAGCACACTATTTCAAATGTATCTAAAGAAATTGCGAAGTTTTTGAAGCTTGAAGACATCAGTAGATACACTGGCCATTCTTTTAGAAGAACGTCAACTACGTTTCTTGCCAATGCTTCGGATCTCGATATTTTGGACTTTCGTAGCTAGCAACGCTTAGCAACCAGGTAACACGAAGGTTCTCTTTCGATATCATTCGCGTTGCTAGGACCACAAAGTTTTCTTATTTATACAGTAGTAAAAAAATATCAAAGGTCGCAACGCGGCCACCTCGTGTTATTATTATTATTATTATTAACGAACCATCGAGGCATTAACCACTTATATGACAACGCAATGCATATAATTTGCACTTTACTTGCACCCTTGACGCTCTTCGTTAATTGGATGGGGAGTCAATTAGCGAAATCAAGGTCGTCCCTGTTTATCACACTGTCGATACTTATAACCGAGTCAATATTGTGTTTGAAATTACGGTATTAAGTAAACACGATCTTTTTCCTTGTTAAAATGACTGAAAAATCTTTAAAAAAAAATGAAAGGGTTATATAATCAGGAGGCAAAAATAGCAATTTATGTAACAAGTGCATAAAGTGATACTTTTTTACGAATAGGAAGTTTGACAGCACGAGCCTTTAGGCGAGTGCGGCAATCCTATGAGTAAAAAAAGACACTTTATGCATGTGTTACATACTATGTTTTTCCCCGACCGTAACAAAATTTCTCAAAATACCATAACATATTGCAACATAAAAATCATGGAAAATTGTACGAACCTACTTACTTTTTGTAGAAATAATACTAAATTATAAATTCCTTTTCAATTTCTTAGTCATCCAAAATATAATAATAATAAATACAATAAATATTGTAGAGAATTGAATGTTATGTCAAAATTTGATTTAATTGATTTGATTGATTGATTGATGTTTCGATGGCAAAACATCGACCATCGATCACCCTAACCTCGATGAACATCGCGCATCCCTACCTCAGACAGAGACAACAATGAGACGAGTAACTGGTCCTAACAATTTGTCCATTGTATTTATCTCTTTCTGGTTTAACGCAAGTTCCAATAAATATGTCTTTGTCTTTCATCATGACAGGCTATCGTAGATGGAGCAATCATCGCTTTGCCCTGGTTGCCAAGTTGTTAACAATTTCTGTATGTAAACTTTATTGTCCTTTTTTGGCTCGCATCTAATTAAGAGAAAGAAAATATACCATGAATCGAATATTTTTAATTTGACATCGTTGCCGCAGGCAGTCACCCCGAATATGGATGGTGGAGGGGAGGATAACCATCTGAATGTTTTAAAAAGTGGCCGTCGAAAGGGGCAACATAAGGTGGCGCCACAGTAGCCAGAGGAGATTTTTAACCAATGAGCATGAATTATTAGAGTGAGATACAAAATGAAAAAGGACAGATAGATACAAAATAAAAAGGAAAGAAATACCAAAATCCCTCCACTGGCTACTGTGGCGCCATCCCAACTTGCTACATTCCGATGGCCACTTTTTCAACTTGTCCGCCATAAAAGATGGTTATCCTCCCTCCACCATCCATAACCCCGAAATGTTATTCGATATTTGTGTTTGATATTTTTCAATGGTCGATTTGTTTGGACAGTTTGTTTACATTTTCTGTGATTTATTGGGTGTTTCGTGGTTTTTACCTTTAATTGGACTTTGAATATAGACTTTTATTAGTGATCACAGTGTATATATTAAATTTGTGCTTTTCAACAGATAATTTAAGGTAACATTGACATGGTTATCTGTAAGAAAAATCTTTATAAAAACCAAATAATTGACATTTTTAATTAGGTGTGTGTAATTATTGAACTAAACCCCAATATTTTAAATTAATAGAAAACAAAAAGAAGTACCTAACATTAAGGGCAAAAATAGCACAGCTATATAATTTGAATTTGGCGGGCAAACGATAAAGTCGACTCACGCGCCATCTGCGTTTACCTTCCTTGAAGACAGACAAGGAAGGCCCAGCAGCTATCTCCCTCTCGGATAATTTATTTACATTTAGTTGCTCGTCTCATTCTTGTTTCTGCCTCAGATACGATATACGACCTCTAATAAACTGCTGAACATCTGCTCTTTCAAACCCAAAAAGACTTTGAGATGCACAACTGAAATTTTAATACGTTATTTAAAAGGTAAAAACCAAAACCCTGCTAAGAAATAATATACTGGTTAAGAAAATAGGTATTGGGATATCGGCCAGTAAAGCAACAACAAAGTATATATTTTACTCATCCAATCAGAAATGTTTACATGCGGATATTCACGTTACACAGTCTCTTTTTCTCACATTGCCTGTTAAGTTATTTAGCTGACTCTTTGTTTTTTGTTTGACCTCCGAACAGTGCGGACGTGCGTAGAGGACTACAAAGTTCTTCCCGGAGTGGCGGTTAGAGGTGTCGTACGAACGTTTTTTACCTTCGGGGATCAAGGAAAGATTCACGCTAAATTGACGGCATCTTTCTTCTGGATCTAAGCGCTGTGAGCGAAGATTCCTATAAGCTGATGGTATCCTGTTTGGTGGTGGACACTAGGTATTTCTCAAATGGCGGGAAATAGATGGGCGTGCCATGGGAACTGTCAGTAGTGAAAGTGAAGGTTATACGTAACACCAGTAGCAGTTCTTGGTTTGACAGTCGACAATTTATGCATTGCATCGATTGTTGAATTGTTTGTTTACTTTTTGGAATTTCTGGGAGCTACGAGCTCGATTATCCAGATTTTCCGCCGACGAAGCCCTGGAAAGCATAATCCGGAAGGGGAGAGTGGTGGATTGGACCTGAAGGGACCAAAACCAAGAAAAAAAATAGAAATAGAATAATAAGTTATTTAGCTGATCCGGTATAAAAATTAACTATAACTTTTCGGACATCCGTAAATCTAATTATTCCTAAATACGCCTATTACTAACTGTAACTTCAAACTACAAACGCTAAAAACACATAATTAAAACGGATTAAACCCAAAGTAAGCGACGTTATCCCCTTAATTAAAACGGAATCGCACAAAAGTACATCCTTATTTGGCAATTACCATCGACCGACGACGTCGCACAGCGCCGCGACGCTGTCGTCGTCTCATCCACCGAAATCGCTTTTCGTTCTCTATCAGGGTTGGACAAATTTTGATTTTTATTAAAAAGAAATCAAATATCATTGATTTTTTTAAATCATTTTTTTTTATCTTTGGACAAACCACGAAAGCTAAAAGCCTAAATACTAACGTACCGTGGGTGTATTAAGCGAGGTAAGAGGGATTTTGTTGACATGAGACTTAAATACTTGAAGATTTGGGGAGGAAGGAAAGACCTCCGCGAGCAGCAGGTTCCACATTCTAGAAACTCAAGGGATAAAAGAACGAACAAAATGGGAAGTTCGGGGCCTATCCAGTTGGACCGTATAGAGATGCACACGCGCGGCACCACGAGTTTCTCTGGTGAGAACCGCGAGTGAAGGAACTACTTTGGACAATTCTTCAGAGCAGAAGCCATGGAAGTACCTATAAAAAAGCGATAAATCCCTACAGCCCGACGATGGACAAGAGAGGAAGCCTTTCTGTAAGTGAAGGATCATTAATGAGACGAATAGCTCTTGTTTGGATGGAATCAAGACTGCTTAGGGTTGTGGGGGACGCCATGCCCCAGATATAAGAACAATATTCCAAGGGAGGTCGGATTTGGGACACATATAAAGTGTATAAATTAGAAGGGGAAAAATACTTTTTGGCTCGAAAGAGAAAACCGAGCATTTTTGAAGCTGCCGTGGCTATAGATACAATGTGTTTATGCCAGTTACGGTTACTTTCAAATATGACGCCCCCAAGATTGAAGGTGTCTTTGCTCTGTAAAACTTGGCCGCTCATAAGTAGAGGATGAGTATTTGATAACTCTTTTTGCGACAAGGAACATGATTGTGTTTTGGATGTATTAAAATGAACGAGATTTTTGGCGCCCCAATCCAATATTAAATTAAGATCCTGCGAAAGAGATATCTGCATCGCTCTGCGTTTGTTTTCCAAATCAGGTTTAGTAATGGATTAGAAACCTGAAAACTGGAGTGAAGGGTACTATTGTCGGCGAAGCTATGAATGGAATTAGTTGTGGACGAGAGAAGGTCGTTGATGTGAAGAAAAAAACAATGTTGGTGCCAGAACTGAGCCCTGACGCACTCCACTCACTTACCAATTCGCCTTCTTAAAATTATTTTAATGTCTGTCTTAAAAATAAGGATTCAATTTACAGCTGAAATATTTATCAGAGCAAACTATCTTGCAAGAAAATTCTTGTCGCGTCTTGTTTCTACGTAGACTAAAAACCAGTTACAAAGATGCCACAAGTGTGATACAAATAAACACGGCAATCAACTATCGCTGTCTAAACGCGTCGTTTACATCGTGTGCGAGCAACAAAAAGGAGAATAATTGGAAGTGAGACAGAAATGATGACGCCGTGGCATCTTCTCTACTGGCGAGAACTTTACCTCTAAAGTAAATGGAATAGAGTGGTGGTTATCACAAAAGGATGAACCAGAAATATACAAACAGCTGCCAGTAATAACACAGTTTCTGTGCGCAACTGCTTCATTTGCGTCAGTAGAATGCATATTTAACACTTTTGGCTTTGTACATTTAGATATTAGGAACAGGATGGACATAGACAACGGAGGAAATCTCGTTTTTTTGTTAAAAAAAAAAAAAAATGCAGAACCTTAAGTTTATAATAATATACTTATTTTTTTTATTATTATTGTTTCTTTTAAGATGTTGCGCTGTATTGTTTATCTTTATTTTATGTTGTTAATTTTTTATATCGCTCTGAACAAAAAAAAAAAAAGATTTATATCATAATTTAAATCACTTGATATAAATCAGCCCAACCCTGTTTTTCATCGAGTTTCTCTCTGTTTCTAGCGATCACACTGACTCTTGTTTAATTAACGCGATTTCCCGATTTGCCTAATCTGATTGTGGAACTCGTTCTAGGGGAAAAAGCGAGGAAAATATTTGAAAACACCCCGGAAATCGAAGATTTAATTATGCCATTTGTAAAATTGAACGAGCATCGGGTAAATAGCAGTTGGGTTTTATCACTTTTTTAATGAATCAAATTAACAGACACAATAATGCAACACGGCCAATTTGCTGATAAAAATGGGTATCTCGATCCAAAATAGCGAAAAATATTTACCATATTAACAGAAATTATCCGATTTTTGTTTTGAGTCTAGGCTAGAAGCAAGCATTTTTGAAAACATGGAGAAGTTACCAGCTAGCGTTTTTTTTTTTTATCTTTGGACAAACCACGAAAGCTAAAAGCCTAAATACTAACGTACCGTGGGTGTCTTAGGTGAGGTAAGAGGGAGTTTGTTGACACGGGACTTAAATACTTGAAGATTTGGGGGAAAGGAAAGACCTCCGCGGGCAGCAGGTTCCACAATCTAGAAACTGTAGGGATAAAAGAACGAACAAAGTGAGAAGTTCGGGGCCTGTCCAGTTGGACTGTATAGGGATGGAACCGTGAGTGGAGGAACTATACTGGACAATTTTTCAGAGCAGAAGCCATGGAAGTACCTATAAAAAAGCGATAAATCCCCCATAGCCCGACGATGGGCAAGAGAGGGAAGCCTTTTTGTAAGTGAAGGATCATTAATGAGACGAATAGCTCTTCTTTGAATAGAATCAAGAATGCTTAGGGTTGTGGGGAGGCCATGCCCCAGATATGGGAACAATATTCCAAGGGAGGTCGGATTTGGGACACATATAAAGTGTATAAATTAGAAACGGAAAAATACTTTTGGCTCGAAAGGGAAATCCAAGCTTTTTGAAGCTGCCGTGGCAGATACAATGTGTTTATGCCAGTTAAGGTTACTTTCAAATGTGACGCCCACAAGATTGAAGGTCTCTTTGCTCTGTAAAACTTGGCCGCTCATAAGTCAGGTTAAGTGATGTGTTTAGGAACCTGAAAACTGGAGTGGATACTATCGTCGGCGAAACTATGAATGGAATTAGTTGTGGACGAGAGAAGGTCGTTGATGTGAAGAAGAAACAATGTTGGTGCCAGAACTGAGCCCTGAGAGACTCCAGCATTTACTTGGTGAAAGCTTGAAGAATGGTCGTCCACAATAACTGATATACGTCGATCAGATAGATAACTAGAGAGCCAAGTAGAGTTTAGTTGAGAGACCATAGGAGGGAAGTTTATTAAGAAGTGCCGCATGCCAGACCTGGTCAAAAGCTTTGGATATATCAAGAGCAACGATCTTGGACTCACCTAGAAACTCAAGAGACTTATTCCAACAGTGTGATACGAAGAAAAGAAGATCTGCTGTAGATCTTTTGTGGCGAAATCCATACTACCTGTCATGCAAAATTTTGTGTTTTTCTAAACTGCAGGAACCACAATTCCGACTTTGCACGTTTTGCTTAATTGCAGAATTTTTAACGGAAAAATTGGGGATGAGATCAATATTCCAGAGGGGATCGGATTTGGAACACATACAAAGTAATATTATAAATTAGAAGCGGAAAAATACTTTTTCGCCCTAAAGAGAAATCCAAGCGTGTTTAATATAGATACAGTATATGCCAGCCATTTTCAATCACTCATTTAAGAAAAAAAAGCTTATTTTTTGACTTTCCCCTTATTTCTTAAGAAATTCAAGATAGTCATTCAATGTATTTTACCTTATAGAATTTCTGCTAACCCTGTATGCTACCGTACCAACAAAAAATGTTGTAAGGAAAAAAGTTGGTCGTCTCGTCAAAATGAAGCTATACTCACAAAAAATAAGCTTGTTAAGTAATTAATGGTAAAAATGGTCCAGGGATCTCTAACTATAACTTTTTGGCGGTCATTATATAAAATATTAAATACTTTTGATGAAAAAGCCCGAATGCAATTATTCTCCAGACTTGGAGCCCGCACTATTACGAATTTAAGCCTCCATAAAGTTTCAGTGAAGCAATTTCCACCTCATTTCCGGCGACTCGTACATCTAATTTCCGAGCGAAACGGAAAACGACACCTGTTCTATTAATTTTTTTATAAATTATTCATGTTATTATCATCAGCAGCAACAATGTTTTTGGAAAAAATTTAAAAAATCTAATTTTCTTTGGAAAAATGGTGATTTTTTCAGTTTTATCAATTTATGCTATTTTTTTCCTTAAATATAGCAAAAATAAACTTTAAAATTAAATATTTTTTTATAAAACCATTTTTATATTCGCCACGAAATGGGAGCCTACCTGCCAATCCGTCATCAGAAATTTTATTGTTGAATTGAACGAATGTCGCGAACGCGGGGAAAACATTTCGACCCCATTATTTTACGAAATAAATTTCCAAAGAATGTATTTTAATAATAAATTTTAAAAATTTCAATAATTGGCTTATATAATTTTTTATTGATTTTTAAAATATAAAATTTCTTTTGAGACACCTTGTAGTTACTTTGCGCACCCGTTTGCGTGCGTGCGCGTTCTTCGTTAGACACGTAATTTATTGTTAAAGCAACAACAAATAAAGGCCACGACTGACTAATACCATAAAGTAACATACCTACGGATAAGAGAAACCATGGCATGCTAAAATTTTCGTACCGCTTTTGCGGCAGGCTTGTCATTTTTCCAGTTTACACTTTAAATGCGTCGGTCGAAGCCTCGCCTCGTGTAACATCAGCGGTGGGGAGACACGTAAGCTTACTGAAATGACTAACTGGCGGTATTTCAACGAGAAACGAATAAAATTAAATTGGGAGTTTTCGCATGACCTGTCCTTAAATCGGCTATTCCATGATAACTCTTATAATTTCCTTACTCTATGCTAATACTAAACTCTTGGACAAAAAAAAACGAATTAACAAGTTTTTCTTAACTAACTTTTGTGTTTTGACAGATTTTAGTAAAGGGGTATCCTAAATTACGTGAGACGGTCTCAAATTTTTGGATCCCCCTTCCCCGGGTAAGATTGGGTAAGATTTTTTCACCCCCCCACCCCTAATCTCATGTGAGATTTATCGAAATGCAAAGAGGCACCATTTGACAAACTGAAATTGATTTTGTAGCCAAAATAAAATAGCAAAAAAAGTCCTCCACCCAACAAGTAGATTAGATTCGGAGGTGGATTACATATCCTCTGCAACCTGCTCAGGTTTATTGTGTATCCTCCGTCCATAGGTTAGAGCACGCTATCCAAGCCGGTCTGTTTAATCAGACTCCACAAGCTTGAAGCCGGCTTCTTGGTATATCTTGCCGCTTTAGGTTTTTCTTCACCCAGCCTTGCAAACCGCAGACGACAAAGGGCTTCACAGTAGTACCATACGTGTTTTGCGGTTTCTTTCTCCTCCTGTCAGAACCTACATAGGTTTTCTTCTGCCAGGCCCATCATTTCCAGGTGTTTAATTAGCCTGCAATGACCTGTTAGTTGACCCACTATTATTCTTACTGCCTTCCGGTTGTAATTCAGAAGGTCTTTCGTAAATTCCAGCGAGTATGCCTTTATGAATTTCTTCTCCTGTCCTGGTGTTCTTATCCACCAGTCTTGTGATTCTTGATGTTTCTACTTTTTTAAGACACTTATAGAGAAATTATTGTTAAAATACTTAAGCAAAGTGTGTTTCCCGCGCTTAAAGCTTATCCGAACTCTCGTTCGTCTAACTGCTTTTGCCTGCGAAAAATATCATTTTGCGCACTTTTTGAAAAATAACCATAGCAAGACCAGAGACAACAATGAGACGAGTAACTGGTCCTAACAATTTGTCCATTGTATTTATCTCTTTCTGGTTTAACGCAAGTTCCAATAAATATGTCTTTGTCTTTCATCATGGCAGGCTATCGTAGATGGAGCAATCATTGCTTTGCCCTGGTTGCCAAGTTGTTTACAATTTCTGCATGTAAACTTTAATGTCCTTTTTTGGCTCACATCTAATTAAGAGAAAGAAAATATACCATAAATCGAATATTTTTAACTTGACAAACGTTGCCGCAGGCAGTCACGCTGAAATGTTATTCGATATTTGTGTTCTGATATTTTTCAATGGCCGATTTGTTTGGACAGTTTGTTTACATTTTCTGTGATTTATTGTGTGTTTCGTGGTTTTTTACCTTTAATTGGACTTTGAATATTGACTTTTATTAGTGATCACAGTGTATATATTAAATTTGTGCTTTTCAACAGATAATTTAAGGTAATATTGACATGGTTATCTGTAAGAAAAAATCTTTATAAAAACCAAATAAATGACATTTTTAATTAGGTGTGTGTAATTATTGAACTAAACCCCAATATTTTATATTAATAGGAAACAAAAACAAGTACCTAACATTAAGGGCAAAAATAGCACAGCTATATAATTTGAATTTGGCGGGCAAACGATAAAGTCGACTCACGCGCCATCTGCGTTTACCTTCCTTTAAGACTGACAAGGAAGGCACAGCAGCTATCTCTCTCTCAGATAATTTATTTACATTTAGTTGCTCGTCTCATTGTTGTCTCTGGCAAGGCTTATTTTTACTGTTTAATCGTTATATCTTTGTTTTTGTAAAGCAATGTGTAGACCCATCTTGCCTCAGTAAAAATTGTAAGCAAAAATATATAAAAAATATAAAATAAGTTATTTAAATAACACGCCTAGCACTATAAACAGAAATAAATATGAGACGTGCCGTTGAATAAAGAGCCCCTCCCCATATTTTATATTTGAAAGATGCTTTTTAATTTAAAAATAATCAGTCAACTCCTAAGCGGTCAAAATCCTTTCTCAATATACCTCGTGAATATTAATGATTTTTCCTTATTAATTAGTCATGCTGTTAAAAAAAAATTTTGAAAGTAGGCCCGCTGCCGCTAAAACAATTGATCTGACGTCATTGGTGGGCCGATGCCGATGTTGTTTTGTTTCGGACCAAGGACGCCTCTTGAAATATGAAACGTGGGGACGGTCAGCTATCGAATGACGATGACGGCCGAAAAAGACAGTGACGATTTTTTTTATAAATATGGTTAACTTCCATTTATTTTAGGCGATCAACCGTTATGTCTACGGTTTTAATCACGGTAATAATTAATTAGTGACAACTTTGACGTATAATACATGAACTAGAACTAAACGCCAACACAATGCATTGGTAAATAGGTACCGTTTTATAATTGGTAAATTGCCAAAATCAACGTTTTCACACACTTTGTGTATTTTTTTTTATCCTTGGACAAACCACGAAGGCTAAAAGCCTAAATACTAACGTACCGTGGGGTTCTTAAGCGAGGTAAGAGGGAGTTTGTTGACACGGGACTTAAATATTTGAAGATTTGGGGGAAAGGAAAGACCTCCGCGGGCAGCAAGTTCCACAACCTAGAAACTCTAGGGATAAAAGAACGAACAAAGTGGGAAGTTCGGGGCCTGTCCAGTTGGACCGTATAGGGATGCATACGCGCGGAACCACGAGTTTCTCTGTTGGGAACCGTAAGTGGAGGAACTATACTGGACAATTCTTCAGAGCAGAAGCCATGGAAGTACCTATAAAAAAGCGATAAATCCCCCACAGCCCGACGATGGCAAGAGAGGGAAGCCTTTCTGTAAGTGAAGAATCATTAATGAGACGAATAGCTCTTCTTTGAACAGAATCAAGAATGCTTAGGGTTGTGGGGGACACCATGCCCCAGATATGAGAACAATATTCCAAGGAGGTCGGATTTGGGACACATATAAAGTGCATAAATTAGAAGCGGAAAAATACTTTTTGGCTCGAAAGAGAAATCCAAGCTTTTTGAAGCTGCCGTGGCTATAGATACAATGTGTTTATGCCAGTTAAGGTTACTTTCAAATGTGACGCCCACAAGATTGAAGGTGTCTTTGCTCTGTAAAACTTGGCCGCTCATAAGTAGAGGATGAGTATTTGATGACTCTTTTCGCGACAAGGAACATTATTGCCTTAGAACTGCCCGAAACGACACCATATAAGTGTTTCCTTTTTATAACTAGGGCCCCAATTCTTGACGGCAATAGAATAGAAGGCTCCCTGGGGAACGTTCCCCATTTTCCTTCTACTACCGATTTATACCCGCATTCTTGGCATATAGGGAAGGAACAAAATTCTAGGGAAACCACGGACCATGTTGCCAAATTTTCCGACCAATAAAATCACAGAATATTTTGACAGACACCAACGACTATTTTTCTGTGTTTATTGTGCAATGGAGTCAAGTCATACCTTTATTTTTCATTTTTAAGCAAAATATCATTTAGAAAATTTATTTAGAATAGCCCTTTAAATAACCTTATCAATATTTACAAAAAGTTTAATAAAAACTGATCTTAAATTTATAAAAAGTTAATTATTTTAAATAAAAAAATTCAAATACCTGCTTTCTCCAAATTCCTACACAACACAATATTTTAGTTGTTTTCGTCAAATTATGGAGTTCAATAAAATTTTGTTTTTTTTATTTAAATAACTTTTCTCAATCACATTTTGCTTTAAAATAAAAACTAAAGGTAGTTTAA
This sequence comes from Listronotus bonariensis, assembly GCA_014170235.1. Taxonomy (NCBI): domain Eukaryota; kingdom Metazoa; phylum Arthropoda; class Insecta; order Coleoptera; family Curculionidae; genus Listronotus; species Listronotus bonariensis. The sequence continues at coordinate 215,656 of JACEGR010000417.1, forward strand.
TTTTGGAGAAAAATCATGTTTTTTTAAGTTTTTGCGTACACTGTATACAAAATCAACATTTTCTCTATTTAAATCCCTTTTTTTTAACAAGCAAAAATTTTTATAAAGAATGCCTTTTATTCGAAAAATTAAATTTTTGTCCCATTTGTCTTCTTGTTAATCCCATCCGTGGACAGTCTGTATATAAAGTGATAATATATGTAGTACAATAATCGAAGTATAAGTAAAAATAAAAAAATAGGTAAAACCAAGCTAAAAAAAATAGTAAAAAATTAAAAACTCCACATATAGCGGGTTTTCCGGCCTCTTCAATATCTTTATTTACTTGGCCCCACAATAAAATATCGTTCCAGTACATTTTTCCTTTACTTTTCTTTACGTAAAATAGTAAAAACTACAAAACTTATCACTACAATCCGCTAAAAGTATGTTGTTGTCATTGGCAAAAGTCCCTTCTCTGATGAAAATGTTAGGTTAGAACGCATATTCTCTGACGTTTCTCTTGCTAACTGGCAAGAGAACTATTGGGGAGCAGCTTTCTACTGCTTTTTGGTAGAAAATATTTCAAGAATAAGAATTTTGTCGTTTTAGTAGAACCACGCCTACTTTCTCTTAGTTTTTCTATTCTATTGCCGTCAAGAAGTGGGGCCTAGAACCGTTCTATTACCTCTTCCCTTGCCTCTTATGCACCATCATCGCAGAAACCTTTTTTTTTTTTATTTTTATCACCCCGTAGTTCAAAAACTAAGACGTTTAGAACATAATATGTTTATATGAAGTTTTTTTCTTATTTTCTGTTGTAGAATCGCCCCGTAAAGTTTGTCGATTGAGTTACTGGACACCCTGTATGTACCTAGGTAATTTGATTGAAATTGATGAAAACTTTGATGCGTAAACGGTGAGGTTTATCGACTTTAATAAAGCGTACTTTATTTTTTAAGTTTTTGATTGTCTATAAAATGGCACCCCCAGCTTTGCGATATCTGTCAACATAAAAAGTTATGATGTAAATAAATTTTAAGTTTTAGGTAAAGTGCCCTCTGGCGGTATTTAAAAAGAACTTTTGTCTTAAATTTTTAGAATCTGCATTGCTCAATTTGTATGCCAAATATCAACTGGATTGGTTAAAAAATAAATGCAATATGGCAAAAAAAAACAAAATAAAAACTTGAACTTTGACGGCTTGTAACTCGAAAACGAATGACATTTTGAAAAAAATATATAAAGCTCTACCCTTATTTTGTCAAGTAGAATCACCCCTTTAAGTTTCGTGATCGACTTTTGAATCACCCTGTATAGAAAAAAACAACATAGATTCTCAAAAGAATTTAATACTCTACAAAGAAGGTCTCTTAATAATCTAATCTAAATCTAATCTAATATCTAATCTAATATATTATATAAAATGCTAATGTACGTTCGTGTGTCCACGATTTTCGCTATCATCTGCAACTCCGATCGACTTCCCGTCGGGGTTACAAATACCCCTTGGTCTCCCATTGTGAGTAAGGGAGTTTGGTCGGGGTGGGTGGAAGTGGGTGGTTGTGGGTGGCAAAAATGTAAATTATGTGTAGTGGCGCCATCTGTTGTCGAGTAGTTAAACTTCATTCAGAACAACGGTTATTTGGGTCTCATATAAACTCCCGAGCGAAGCCGGGAATCATAGCTAGTATATTATATAAAATGCTAATGTACGTTCGTGTGTCCACGATTTTCGCTATCATCCGCAACTCCGATCGACTTCCCGTCGGGGTTACAAATACCCCTTGGTCTCCCATTGTGAGTAAGGGAGTTTGGTCGGGGTGGGTGGAAGTGGGTGGTTGTGGGTGGCAAAAATGTAAAATATGTGTAGTGGCGCCATCTGTTGTCGAGTAGTTAAACTTCATTCAGAACAACGGTTATTTGGGTCTCATATAAACTCCCGAGCGAAGCCGGGAATCATAGCTAGTTATAAATAAAATCGTTCTTATAAAAGTTATTTACAATTTAAGTTAAAAAAAATAAATTACTGTTTACTTCACTGTTGAACCAAGATTTTTCACTCATTGAAACAAATTGATATAATACATCATCAAAAATCATAATTTTATCAATCTTATGGCTTAAAGTATCTGAATTTAATAGTATATCTAAACCTATTCTAGGTTAAAAGCTATTTGTTATACGAAAACGTAGATTTACTTAGTCCGAGACAGTAACATGTGTATACAAATAAGTTAGCAGATCTACATGAAACTTTATACGAGTTCACAACAAAGTACTATCATTTTTAACAAAAAAAAACGACGAGGCCTATAGTTTCATCTTTCATCTGTTATCGAATAAAAAACTTTTGTTGAATGTTATATATATTTTTTATCTTTAGACAATCCACGAAGGCTGAAAGCCTAAATACTAACGTACCGTGGGTGTCTTAAGCAGGGTAAGAGAAAGTTTGTTAACACGGGACTTAAAAACTTGAAGATTTGGGGGAAGGAAAGACCTCCGCTGGCAGTAGGTTCCACAGTCTAGAAACTCTAGGGATAAAAGAACGAACGAAATGGGAAGTTCGGGACCCGTCCAATGGAACCGAATAGCGATGCATACGCGCGGCACCACGAGTTTCTCTGTTGGGAGCTGCAAGAGGAGGGACTATACTGGATAATTCGTCGGAGCAGAAGCCGTAAAAGTATCTATAAAAGAGCGATAGATCTCCCACAGCTCGACGATGGGCAAGAGAAGGAAGTCTTTGAATAAGTAAAGGATCATTAATAAGACGAACAGCCCTTCTTTGAATGGCATCAAGAATGCTGAGGGTTCTAGGGGATGCCATTCCCCAGACATGAGAATAATATTCCAGAGAGGGTCGAATTTGGGACACATACAAAGTGTATAAATTGAAGGAGAAAAATACTTTTGGCTCGGAAAAGAAATCCAAGCTTTTGAAGCCGCTTTAAAAAAAATATTAATGTTAAAGTTTTCAGACATGCAATGAAATGATTATATCAACCGTTTTTCACCTGAATTTAAATAGATGTATTACTCGTATACCTGACACTCTTACTATTCAATATTCGACGTTGCAAAAGATGAAAAATGAAAAGGCGAGAAAGAGAGAAAGAGAGATACGTTCGTTTGAAGTAAGCTTCTTTGAAGTCAAGCAGAAAATTTGCTTTAAAAGAAAATGAATAGTGCAAAAGCGCGTAAGTAAAATTCAGTCTCTGTAAAGTGCTCAATATAAATTGACTTTGAGAATTGTAGGGCAATAAAAAGCTTCAAATAATCATACTAAGCCGAGGAGTTCACGAAAGCAAAGCGAAATTTTATTGAATAGCAAAAAAATGTAAAGTAAAATTAAAGTAAAACATACAAGCAGAGACAAGAATGAGACGAGCAACTAAATGTAAATAAATTATCCGAGTGAGAGATAGCTGCTGGGCCTTGTCTTGTCTGTCTTCAAGGAAGGTAAACACAGATGGCGCGTGAGTCGACTTTATCGTTTGCCCGCCAAATTCAAATTATATAGTTGTGCTATTTTTGCCCTTCATGTTAGGTACTTGTTTTTGTTTCCTATTAATATAAAATATTGGGGTTTAATTCAATAATTACACACACCTAATTAAAAATGTCATTTATTTGGTTTTTATAAAGATTTTTTCTTACAGATAACCATGTCAATATTACCTTAAATTATCTGTTGAAAAGCACAAATTTAATATATACAACGTTTTCAAAACCTTGGATTATTACCTGTACAGGTAGGATGCGAATTAATAAACGCAACCACTACCGCCAGCCAGACAACCCAGGGTCTATACAGAAGAGGAAGAACAACAAATCAAAAATCAGCTGACATAAATTCTTCTTCGAAAACGTTGCTACCTCCTATACTATTACAAAAACTTTATAATTTGAATTTAATTATACGGGAAATTTATTTTCCACGACCGTTAAAAAATATGCGGTTTTTTTAACCGTTAACATGAAGTAAAAGTACTCCATTCTGGTACACTACATAAAAAGTAAAAAGTAACTTTTTTACACTTCGAAGCTTTTTTACATTTTGAATTAGTATTTTGTTTCAATGCCTACTACAATAAACTTAAATATCAATTTATGCAATGTAACAGTAAACGCGACATAAACTGTACCAAACGGTCAAGTTACCTTTGATTTCGTCATTATTTCTTTTAGTTCATGTGTCACTAGTTTTAAATTTTGACAGTTTGCAAATAAATTTATTAGAAATTATTAAAAATTATTAGTAATAATGAATTTGGATGACTAAAAAATTGAAAAGGAATTTATACTGTTATAGTATTATTTTCTACAAAAAGTAAGTACATACAATTTTCTAAAATTAAATAATAAATGCGTAGTTATGAAGAGGATGATTGTCTTTTAAAAAATAAGGAGGCTATGATTTTTTAGTTGCAATATAATGGCTGTGCTGCAAAAATTAAAATTAATAAGTTTAAATAAATAAAACATGTATAAAATGGTGTTTCGGGAAATTTTTATACGGTCGTGGAAAAAATATAGTATGTAACACAAGCATAAAGTGTCTTTTTTACTCATGGGATTGCCGTACTCTCCTAACGGCTCGTGCTGTCAAATTTCCCATTCTTAAAAAAAGTATCACTTTATGCACTTGTTACATAAATTACTATAAAATAAAAAAATGTTTGGAAGCACTCATTTTATCATTATTAAACGGTTTTACGTAACTTGACCTGTTTATTATTTATTTGTTATTTATTTGGGTCAAATCTAGTAATTGAAGTTTGACTCCCTTTTGACGACCGATCGATCTGAAATTTGGTACACAATCTTAATTATAATGACAAGACAAAATAATACATTTTTTATGATGAAAACAGCCCCCACCCCCTAAACCCTAACATACCAGAAATCAAGGTGTCCCGACATTGATTATAGAATTTATGGCAACTACTCATGCTGTATAATACACTATGCGTCAATTATTGCAGGTTTTAAAGATAAATCAGTAAATATGTATCTAAAAATCGAAATAGCTTATCTAATAGATAATATTTATCCTCGTATTTATCTATAAGTATTTTCTACAATAAAAGGTATTTAATGATATTTTGCAATAATTGACGTTAAATGTATCGTATACTTTCGATGTAAAATAAAATAGAGAGTCAAAATTTGCAAAATATACAGGACGTTTCAATTAAAAAATCTTACCTGGTAATGCAAACATGGTTTTTGAGACAGCTTGTATATTTACCAATTTATGGTTTCCAAACAAACATTTTTATTTAAATTTTCTTTTAGCATCTTGTACAGAGGCAAAGGTTTTTCGTCTATTAATAGAGTTGGGACACCCTGTATATGTAATTTACATTTAAATAGATATTTTACTAAGACGTAAAAACATTTATTTTAAAACCAAAAAATAGTCATTTATGTAGCAACTGCATAAGGTAATACTTTTTACGAATGGGAAGTTTGACAGCACTGAGCCTTCAGGCGTTCCATAAGTAAAATAATTAATAGTTTAAAAAACTAAAAAACACGCTTTATATGCAACCGAACTAAAAATTAGAAAATAATTTTTCATTAAAAAAATATTGTCATTTCATAGTAAAAAGCGTGGGGTGCATTTTACTATTTTTTCATAACTTTTCCATCATAGATATTTGCAAATATAATAATTATAACATTTAATATATTTATCACCCCACGCTTTTTACTATGAAATGACAATATTTTTTTTAATGAAAAATTATTTTCTAATTTTTAGTTCGGTTGCATATAAAAGCGTGTTTTTTAGTTTTTTTAAACTATTAATTATTTTTCATTTTTAGTTTCTGCTACTCTTGACAAAATGGCGAAAAATTTTTTAATGAACAAGAGTGGCAAATTTTAAAATTTTTCCAACAGATTGCAACTCACTAAAAATTTCTTCTTCATTAAGTAGCAAAGTTTGAAATTTTGCCAACAGATGGCAATCCAGGCAATGTTTGGACCGTTGCCAATATATTGCAACCCACTAAAAAATTTCTTCTTCATTTAATAGCAAAGTTTGAAATGTTGCCAACAGGTGGCAACCTAGGTGTTGTTTTTATATTTTTATAATATAAAGGAAAATTTTTTTCCTGGCGATCCAAAAAAAGAATGTTAATTTTTATTAATTGCACATTATGTATTATGTATACATTACACATAATGTAATTTTTATTATGGAATCCTTGAACTAATGGTGCAACTAACCCTATATTTTTATTGTTCATAAAAATTGAACACCCATGGTGCAACTAACCAAATTGTGTAAAAACTAAAAAATTTCTTCTTCATTTAATAGCAAAGTTTGAAATGTTGCCAACAGATGGCATCCTAGGTGTTGTTTTTATAATATAATGGAATTTTTTTCCTGGCGATTCAAAAAAGATAACGGGATACTGTTTTTAAATTATTGCATCTTCATCGGTCCTTGACACGTGTGCAAAGTTTCAAAGAAATCGAATAGCTGGAAGTTGGTTAAAATTAGGCTCAAAGATTCCGTTACATAGATAGATAGATAGATAGTTACAACCCAAGTTAATAAAAGCGTGTTAAAAAGACACTTTATGCATGTGTTACATACTATATTTTTTCCACGACCGTATAAAAATTTCCCAAAATACCATTTTATACATGTTTTAATTATCTAAACTCATTAATTTTAATTTTTGCAGCACAACCATTATATTGCAACAAAAATCATAGCCTCCTTATTTCCAATTCTAACATCTAGAAGGCGATAAATTGAACATATTTACTTTCGATAGCACTACAACAGGACAGTGTCGAAGTGTTTTAGAGACCCATTTCTTTGTTTTACCTTGTATATAATTTTTAAAACAACTCATGTTCGCTGCCTAATTACACAGATGGCAAACACCGAATTTCAACCCACAATACCGCATTTTTATTAGTAGTTATAAACCCTGTAGGCTGGGTGATTTAATTTATGTAATTGTTATAAAACTTAAAATAAATACGTATCTAATGTTTCATAATATATTATCGATTAAAGACGTCAGTGAATATAGGTGTTATATTACAAGTAGTTGTTTTATGTTATTGAGATTTTAACATGTTTATACACTGATTTTTTTTGTTTTTTTTTAACGGATTTTACATCACAAGCAGATCAAACAATTTTTATTTTATTTTAAAAAATATTGCCATCTTTTTAGTTAAAATGGGCAAATATCAACTTATTGCAGTTCCAGTATCAGTGTTACAGTAACACAATGTTTAAAAATTGCATGCAAAACATTGTGACAACTTATCCGACTAAAAAAGCGACGCGTTTACCCAGTCCGACAGATGAAACATTTGACATTGACAGGCTGGGTTAAAGCGCCGTTTCCATACATGGCGGTATGAATATTCGTGGTAGACTCATCTAAAAAACCACCCTAGAAAGGTTTTAAAAGAGTTATAAGCATGAAGTAAATTTTATTACTTTCTCAGTGACTATAAAGTTTTGGGCACTAAAAAATTTCTAATAGAATTCACAGAAGTCATGGATGAGGCATGGTTACTTAAACCGCTGTATCTTTGTTAGTATCGCTCTGGTTTATTTAAAACTATTTACACAATATTCTTAAAATGTTTTTATTTAGTGTATTTAAAAAAGCCAAAAAAAAAAAAATTAAACACCATACTCCTTCGCGAATTTACCAAGTTCAGTCAGGACCGTGATTGGACACGAGTAGTCTTTTTTGCAAAAAACAGTTACAAAGTCGGTCAGAAGATTGCATATTAGATACTCAAAAGAATTATCGCATATGCTCGATTTCTTCCATAAGCTTCAATACAAAAATGCTTTCATTAAAATGGCCATATCTCTTTTAATTATTAAGATATCAAGACAATTAAAAAAATAAAATGTTAAGAAAACGTGAAGCTATAACTTTATATTAACCATTGTTTTTACTGTTAGCAATAAATCCTACGGGGTGATAAAAAAAATTGAAAAAATGGATAATTTTTAATCGCCCTATATAATGTGCTGTTAAAAGGGAGAAATCTCATTTGTTAATAATTTATACCCTTACCCATTTCTGATATTTTATAATCACAAATTTGACTACTCCCTTTCAACAGCACATCATACAGGGCGATTAAAAATTATCCATTTTTTCAATTTTTTTTTATCACCCCGTAGGATTTATTGCTAACAGTAAAAAACAATGGTTAATATAAAGTTATAGCTTCACGTTTTCTTAACATTTTATTTTTTTAATTGTCTTGATATCTTAATAATTAAAAGAGATATGGCCATTTTAATGAAAGCATTTTTGTATTGAAGCTTATGGAAGAAATCGAGCATATGCGATAATTCTTTTGAGTAGTGTATATTTTTGCGGCATTTTCTTTTACAAAGGCTATCCTGTTTCAGTCTTCGCGTCGCAACTATTTTCAAGGGAAATGAGCAAGTAATGTCTTTTTAAGTTTTTATTGCTTTTAAGCCGTGAGTTTTGGGGTAACTTTATTGGATTGTTTTAATGTATGTTTTCCAAAAATTTTTAAAAAAGTAATAAGTAATATTGTGGGAAGTGACGTTAATTCTCTCAATTTGAAGAAGAAGAATCAAGAGCCATTTACAACTAAATTTCAGTGCAAATTAACTCAAGGGAAAACTAATTCTTAAAAAATTATAAAAGGCTCTTCTAGCAGTACTGACATTAATTGAAAAGTAAAAAAAGTATTTATTAAATGTGTTCGTTATAAATTTCGCAAACGATATGTTTTTCAGATAGGCAAAAAAATAGGCGTCCACATAAAAACAAGGATCTACTAGAAACTAGAACTGTTTAGCCAGTATAGATATTAAATTCGTCAAAATTATCTAAAGTTACTTTAAGACGATCCAATGGTCAATTATTAAACCGAAATGGAATAGACTTTGTAACTGTTTTTGCAAACATTTAACTTACAAACACCCTATACAAACACTACACCAATATGGTCAAGTTTTGAACCGAAATGGTATAGACTTTGTAACTGTTTTTTGCAAACAAAGATTACTCGAGTATACTATAGGTTTTGTAAATTCGCTACCCCTTCCCCTAAGAAATAAATATTTTTTGTAAAATTTTTGTACTACAGCCTTTATGATGTATCAACCCTTTCTAAATTATAGTATTTTAGGGATCATTTTATGCTATTAGGTGATTAAATATAAACGTTTAACTAATTGCCTAGCTTACCTAATGTTTGATGGAAGATCTTGTCGAAAGACACTTCGTTTTTCTTTTCTAAATATTTGTGCATCACACTACGAACACTGAAACAAAAAAATCGTAATGTAATAGGAATTATTGTATCCGCCATAGAATGTATTTGTCGGCAAATCTTTTGAAGTCAGCAATAAACAGAAGCGGACTTCAAATATTTTATTTTCCTATATATTTACATAATTATATAGGCCCTTAAAAATGCTACACATTAAAAGATATATAAAACAGGAGGCCACAAATACTTATTAAAATAAGCACAATTATTAAATAAAAAAGTAAACAATAAAACATTCAACTAAAAGAACTACTTCCTGCACAATCGAAATTCGGGTCTGAAACAACCCCGGGTCCGACCCAGTATTAGGGCCGGCACGGACATAGAAAAAAAACAATTCACATCATTTACTACGTTCTAACTAATCAGAACATTCCCTCATCTCTTTTTAAAATAGAGCTGGTTGATAAAGACAGACACTGATGGTTTACTTTCTCTTCTACTCCAGAAATCTTGTCGAACATGTGAACCCACAACGAAGCCATCGGGGGAAAGATATTAGTCCGGTCAAATATAGGGTAAAATGAAATATACTGTGACAATGATATTCATTTTTACCCAATAATATGTTGTTCCGTTGTTTTAGGAAAACAAGCAGCTTCTACGTAAAAAGTATTTGTAATTTAATTAATTTCTAAACATCCTCGATTTATGCATAAACATCCAGGTCCGACGACTTAGTCACACTAGGTTGCACTGCTAGCCTGAAGGCGTATTGTACTTTGACCCCTACTCCTTGCCGTTCACATATCATCTATTAGTTGTCCTTAATAATAATATGAAGGCGCAGTTATGATCTTTTTTATATATTTTTTTATAATAAAATTTTTTTTTTTTGGCATTTGTCCACTTTTATTATGGACAATTGGCAACGTTGTATAAATGTTTATTAATAAAAGAGGGATTATTAAGGGTGGTCAGGTTAGTTCTTGTTAGTCAACGTTTTTTTAATCCTTTAATTACACCAGAGACACTTTATGAATCCAGTTTGTGTGAATTCTTTCTTTTATTTACTCATAAATAGAATCAGACCCTTCCGATGTTGCCAAATGCTTTCCATATTTAGCCTGGTATAACTGATGTTTTTAGTCGTTTTTCTTTCCACTTTTAGGTTTTGAATTAACAATTTTATATTTATCATATTTTTTATCTTTATTCTCAAAAATATGTGGAAAAAATGTAATTTTTACTTAATTTTGCATGTGATGTTCAGTTTCATTAACTCGTTTTACCAATTTTACCCCGCCCAGCACCACTTTTCACTTCCCGGCCCCTTAAGTTTGTTTACTTATATTTTTTTAAACGGAATATTTTGGATGTGCGCCACTTACGTTTTATTTAGAAGAGTGTCTAAAATATGTAAGTATCAATAATTTTTAAATCCTAAAAATAACAAAAACCGTATTCTAAATAATTACCAACATTTCATTTAAATTATTTATATGACAAAACCTAATACATCTAGATTAAATCTGCGGCTCTTTTGAAAAAGGTAAACAAATTAAATATCGATGGATTTAACAATACATCGCTCTATAGAAAAGGTATCGGTCCCAGAAATGTCATAAATATACAGGGTGGCCATTTGAAAACGAAACAGAGCTAATTTTGGGTACTACAGGTTATTTAAGGAAAAGCGCTCGGACTTGTCGATTTTTGATTTTAGGGTAAAACACTTCTTTGTCACTTTTACCCCCTGAACTGCAAGGGTCTAGCAGGCGTAAGACTCACCCCAAAATCTTAAATGAAAAGAGGGGTCGAGTGCTACTTCATTGATATGACAGACTGTCAAAACTTTAATTTTTATTTTTTCAAAGTATAATATTAAATTACCTGTAAGAGCAAGCTACTTTAAACTAAGGCGATATGCTGAAAGTTAAACGATCTTTAAAATAAGATATTAATCGAGGGTGTGACTCACCCCTAAAATTTAAGTACGAATCACACCCTCGCCAGACTTCAAACTTATCAGTTGTCAAAAGACCTTTAAAATAAGGTATTTCTCAACCCCTCTTTCCACACACAAAAAAAAATGTCTTGTTTTAAGCAAATACAAGGTTTTAAAAATATGCATTCTTTTTGAATAGTTGTGCTTTTAAACCAAGATTTATTTCTTACTTTAAAATAATAGTGGTTCTTAAACTGGGAGAAAAAATACTTTAATTTATGTCTTTAATGTAAAAGAAATTCTTTAAATTAAAATATCCTTAGTATTATTTTAAGAATATCAGAATCAAGAAATAAAGAAGATTTATGATTTAAGCTCTTTAATATCTTAAATATATAAACAAAAGAAATATTAAATGTTTCTATCAAAATATTAATGAATTTTCTTTAAAATAATAGGTTCTTATTTTAAGAATCTATACCAAAATCTTTAACCTTTATGTCAAAGAACCTATTTCTTTAATATAAGTATTCACTGAATTATGTTTTTGAGTACGGTATCAACGGTACAATTATATCCTACCGTCGAACAACGAAAGTTTTTTTATAAGATACACTTGTTATTCAACTTGGACCCGGGACAGCCAGTTTGATAAGTCCTATGAGGTTCGGCAAAACGCATCATCGATGGAGAAGAGAGGTCTCGGTGAATGACATGATTAGCAGGAATTCCTCTCTTAACTATCAAAAAGAGAACTAATTGTTTATTTAATATAATTATCTTAATTGAATTAAATTTTATTTCAGTCTGTGGTATTTACTATCTTGTCTTAAAGAAAGAATCTCTCGGTGGAAAAGCGCTCGATGTTTTTAACGGAATACATCGTTCTTTAATGTAGACCCATTGGGATTACTAAATAAAATAAGGTTATTTTTATTACAAAAGCGCCTTCTTTTTGAATTTAGTACGCAAAGCTGAAAACATATTTTTTTCTGAGATCCTATTTCTTTAACACATATGAAAGTCACAATTCTCTCAAATTAAATCTAAGGCTTTTGTTTTAAGATACCATTTTTTCAGTGCATTTAAAATTTTGGGGAGTTTCACCCCTGCTAGATGGTTGCAGTAGAGGGGTAAAAGTGACAAAAAATGTTTTCCCCTAAAATCAAAAATTGACGGGTCCGAGTGATTTTCCTTAAATAACTTTTTTTTTGGGCACCCTTGGCCAAAATTAGCTCTGTTTCGTTTTCAAATGACCACCCTGTATGATTATCGATTTACTTTTGCTCCCTAAGCACGAAGATTTTTCTTTAATTCTACCCCAAAAATAATATAGTTTAAATTCACAATTTTTGACGTAAACTTTTCTTTAGCCCCTGAAAAAATCTACATTTAATCAGTCCATCAATCATCACCGAAAGACGATTTGAAAACAGGTTAAAAAATTAAACGACACTAATTACCATTCATTTATCAGCCAGATTTTAAAATACAACTAAATATGCAGATTAATCAAATTAATTAAGTTTTTTTCCTTGTGACGTTTTTTCTAGCCTATTGACGTAGTTATAACTTTTATTTTGAGGGTCATGACCAAGCTTAACGATTAAACCAAAAAGTTAATAATTATATAGTTATCTGATATTTACCGGAAATCTTTCTTATACAGGGTGATTTAAAAATCGATCACGAAACTTAAGGGGTGATTCTACTTGACAAAATAAGGGTAGAGCTTCTTATAAATTTTTTTCAAAATGTCATTCGTTTTCGAGTTACAAGCCGTCAAAGTTTTTTTTTTATTTTGGTTTTTTCGCCATATTGCATTTATTTTTTAACCAATCCAGTTGATATTTGGCACACAAATCGAGCTTTGCAGATTCTAAAATTTTAAGACAAAGGTACTTTTTAAATACCGCCAGAGGGCACTTTACCTAAAACTTAAAATTTATTTACATCATAACTTTTTATTTTGACAGATATCGCAAAGCTGGGGGCGCCATTTTATAGACAATCAAAAACTTAAAAAATAAGGTACTCCTTATTAAAGTCGATAAACCTCACCGTTTAGCCACCAATAGACATCAAAGTTTTCATTAATTTTCATCAAATTACCTACATACATACAGGGTGTCCGGTAACTCAACCGACAAACTTAACCAAACGATTCTACAACAAAAAATAAGAAAAAAACTTCATATAAACATATTATGTCCTAAACGTCTCAGTTTTTGAACTACTAAATTAATAAGTTTATATCATAGGTTCAAATAAAGTTTTTTTCTACTACTGTATAAATAAGAAAACTTTGTGGTCCTAGCCACGCGAATGATAACGAAAGAGAACCTTTGTGTTACCTGGTTGCTAAGCGTTGCTAGCTACGAAAGTAATATTTTCAGCGCCTGGACAAAAAAGTAAGAGTAAAAAAATATTAGGATTTATTTATAAAAAGTAACCAATTTATGACAAAATATTTTTAAAAAATAGGTTAGGTATTGACATTAAAAGTAATTTGAGCAATTAGCAAAAGAAATTGGAGGAATGACACTTGAATTAACTTGATGATTTCTTCTTTTTTAAAATTTTTTGCCTTTTTTGCCTCATAACCATCGTTTTAGAAAAGCAACTAGTTTCTTGAACTCCGAAATATCTTGATTTATGTTTACGGAAATTGTTAACTTGAGCATGGAATATACAGACCAGAGGGTTGGTGGTGATAAAGACTCGGATTTTTTTTGAAAATACGCCAACATCACATTCTCGTTAATCCGCCCCACATTTTTGTAGCAAGCCATTCAGAAAACGATTTATATGTTTGATGGTACCTCTCTTTAGATTTGTCTGGCAGAAGTAAGGCACACGGAAGGTCAGCTGCCTTTTGGATGCCATTTTCATATTCATTCAACATTTTAAAATGGGAATGGATTTATACTAAATTAACAATAATTCAATATCTGACAAGTGCTGATGACAGACAATGTCAATCATAAATGTGTTGCTATGGATTAATTTTTAACAGGTAAAATTTCAGAATCTCGGATATTTCTATTAAAACATAATATAACTAACCAGAACTAACCACCTCACACCAAAAGCATCTTGTAATGTAAATAACTATTTCTTAAAATAAACGCCTCCTTGAAAATGTTACCTACTTCTGAAAACCCTGTATATCTTAGCCTCATTTTTTTACTTATTTTATAGTTCATAGTACCAACTCATTTATTATTAGAACAAACTCCATTATGAAATTTGAGAAATGCATATACAATTTTAGTACTATTTAAGTGCCCACGAACAATTAATTTTTACGATATTTTAATAGCTTTTCGAGTAGTTTTTAACACTTTGTCGCTTGTCGTTTGGTTACTGACGTCATACAAGAAAATTAAAAAAAAAAACATTAAATTAATTTATTTATTTAATACATTTTAGAAACATAAGTAAGTCAAATGATACATACCTATTAAACTGGACCAAAAACGATTATTTTTTTTTTTCAAACGGTACTTTTTTTAGTGAAAAATATACAGCAGCCGGAAGGATCAAGGATGGAAGTTTTAAGGGTTATATACAGTTGGAATTTTCAAAAATTCGATTTTTTTTATTTTATTTTTAAATAAACATATATTTAATACACACAGAAGATTTCATATCGTTCCTTTAAATATTTTCGAAGTTACACGCAAATTTAAAAAAGCGTTTCAAATGCTTTTATGTGCCTTTTTTAAGGTAAGAGGAAGTTTGTTAACACGGGACTTAAAAACTTGAAGATTTGGGGGATAGAAAGACCTCCGCTGGCAGCAGGTTCCACAGTCTAGAAACTCTAGGGATAAAAGAACGAAAGAAATGGGAAGTTCGGGTCCAATTGACCTGTATACGAATGCATACGCGCGGCACCACGAGTTTCTCTGTTGGGAGCTGCAAGGGGAGGGACTATACTGGATAATTCGTCGGAGCAGAAGCCGTAAAAGTATCTATAGAAGAGCGATAGATCTTCCACAGCTAGACGATGGGCAAGAGAAGGAAGTCTTTGAGTGAGTAAAGGATCATTAATAAGACGAACAGCCCTTCTTTGAATGGCATCAAGAATGCTGGGGGTTGTAGGGGATGCCATTCCCTAGACATGAGAACAATATTCCAGAGAGGGTCGAATTTGGGACACATACAAAGTGTATAAATTGGAAGGAGAAAAATACTTTTTGGCTAGGAAAACAAATCCAAGCTTTTTGAAGCCGCGGTGGCTATAGATACAATGTGTTTATGCCAGTTAAGGTTATTCTGAAATGTGACGCCCACAAGGTTAAATGTGTCCCCGCTCTGCAAAACCTGGCCACTCATAAGCAAAGGATGAGTGTTTGATGATTTTTTTCGCGACAAGGAACATAATTGTGTTTTGGATGCATTAAATTGAACGAGATTTTTGGCGCCCCAATCCAATATTAAATTGAAATCCTGTACAAGAGATATCTGCATCGCCCTGCGTTTGCTTTCCAAGTCGGGTTGAGAGATTGGTTTGGGAACCTGAAAAGTGAAGTGAAGGGTACTATCGTCAGCATAACTATGAATGGGATTGGTTGTGGAAGAAAGAAGGTCGTTTCAAACTTTAAATGCGTTTTTCTCAAAATGGTGTTTTCAAAGTCGGTGACCAACATTACTCGAAAACGGCTGAACCGATTAGTCTTAAATTTAGACACGTGCTTCTTATATATATTTTTTAGTAATTAATCGACAATTTCTTCTTACCAATCAATATTGCTTTTTTAATAAACAATTTATTTTTTTATTCCTTCTAGATTTAATGTTACTTTAAGGAATATGTTTGGTTTTTTAATTTCAGAAGATCCAGTTCACTCACAGATATAGTGGCCACCACAAAACATCTTTTTGAGACGAGCTCCCGGAGATCAGCTGTAGCTCCTTTCCAAATAAAATTTTTACTAATACTTAGTCTTAAAATACAGCTTCAAGATACCTTAATATGTGTACAAATTTTTAGATCAATAAATTTAAAAAATTTCTCAGAAAAATTCTTGAAAATTCGCTTTTTTGGCCTTCTAACTGTATATATCCCTTTAAGTAAAAGGCTTTTTAACACGCATACAAACGTATGTATATAACGGAATCTTTAAGCTTAATTTTTACCAACTTCCAGCGATTCGATTTCTTTGCAACTTTGCACACGTATCAAGGACCCATGACAATGCAATAATCTGCAAACAGTATCCCGTTATCCTGATTAGGATCACCAGGATAAATTAATTCCTTTATAGATTTTCTTGAGTTGGGCTTCGACGGTTCACAAGATGCAAGGTTGTACAGTCGATCATGCAGTCATTTATCTGGGCTCGCGACTGTTTGCGGCTGGACAAGCTTATGTTGCACTTAGTCGTGTGAGATCATTAGACGGTATGCGGATTGAAGAACTTGACTGCTCTAAGTTAACGGGAAAAACCCCATGCAACAGTAAAGCTTTAAATGAAATGATTAGATTACGAAATAGTTCGTGAAACATTTCAATATCACATGTCCGCAGAAAACTAATTGATATATTGAACTAAAAAATGAAAAATAAATAATAGTTTAAAAAAACTGAAAAAACACGCTTTTATATGCAACCGAACTAAAAATTAGAAAATAATTTTTCATTACAAAGAGTTTGTATTACAGTAATAAAACGTCAAACAATAAATCATAATTATATACCTCAAAATAGAATTATAATAAAATTTAAGATAATATCAGAATAATTCACTTCAGAATAAAAGCGTGGGGTGCTTAATATATTAAATGTTATAAATATTTCATTTGTAAATATCTATGAGGGAAAAGTTATGAAAAAATAGTAAAATGCACCCCACGCTTTTTACTCTGAAGTGAATTATTCTGTTATTATCTTAAATTGTATTATAATTCTATTTTGAGGTATATAATTATGATTCATTGTTTGACCTTTTATTACTGTAATACAAACTCTTTGTAATGAAAAATTATTTTCTAATGTTTAGTTCGGTTGCATATAAAAGCGTGTTTTTTAGTTTTTTTAAACTATTATTTATTTTTTTTTAATTGACCGGAAAATTGAATTTTCCACTCAATTTTTAAGCGGAAAATGCTATTTTACAGGACTAATTTACTTTCCGGTCCCTAGTTTACTTTCCGGTCTCTCATTTACTTTCCGGTCCCTGATATCAAAAAATCCTGTTAGCCATGACAAAAATTGTCAGAGTTCAATTGTTACTATTTGACAGTTCAAGATATTGTAAAGTAAAGAAAGCATCATTTTGCCAAAATGGAGTCAGACATGGAAAATCCAGATGAAATAATTGAAGCAGCGTCCTTATTGTCGTTTAAATATAACACTAAAAATTTACACAGTTTTTTTCGGTCAATTAAAAAAAATTATGTACGATACTCGACCGGAAGTATTCTTACGGGTCTCCTCAAAACTACAGGACTCGCCTACGGCTCGCCCTGTAAATGTTTTTCGTCGACCCGTAAAATACCATTTTCCGGTCTAGTAACGTAAATAGCTATTCTCTTTACTTTGAAAAGTATATCATGGCTTTATGGGATGCCTAGGACAAAATTTTAAGTTTTAAGTTAGGAACCTTTTTTTTCTTGTTCTTCAAAATTTTTCAGTTACTGACTTGAAAGTATTTCATGGCACGCGTAGGACATCATTTTACATTTTTGTACAAAAATAGCACGTTGATACGAAAAAATTCGCCATCCCTGGTCTAGATCCAGCCATAATGGGCGCCTAATTTCCCTTATCGAACCGATTGCTTTTGCTGGATAAACATGGAAAAATTATGATAAAAGCGATAAGATTAAAGGAAAAAAATCTTAATTAACATATCTGGTAATAACGAGCAATAAAAAAGTGTCAGACCTACGTTCGACCGTACATAATATCTAATAATTATCTAAATCTACCTAATATTTGCACAAACCAAAGTTTGATTGGTTAATAATTCGGCTTGATAATTCTTAATACGTCATAGTTATACAGGGTGTCTCTAAAAGGTCTGTACAAATGCTAAAGTGAGAAATCGAAATGTACCTGTTAAATGTAGAGGGAGCCACCTGCAGTCCTTTGCTTTTGTTCAAAGTGTCATTACATTTTTTGGCCTCGGTGTATTATGGTTTTAGTAGATAATTTTTATTTTTCATATTTTTTTTGTTCAAAACAGATATGCTTAATAAATATCGCTACGAGCAACCGATTCTACGATATTTATATTAAACGTTTTATCTCTACCTAAAAATGTCCTTCGCTTCCTTTTTTTTATCAAAATAAAAAAAAACATTTAAATAAGTTAAATACTCGGTTAAATACCTTTATAAAATGTCTGATGTATCGAAACAAGCCAAGTTAAATCTAACCTACTTTAAGAGCTCATACATATTTGGATTTTGTACAGAACTTGGCACTCATTTAGACCTCCATTACTTTTGCGGCGAAGCCCACAGCACAGCATAATTTTAGTATTGAACCTGGCTTACCCTTTACATTTTTACAGGGTGATTCAAAAATCGATCACGGCAGTGATTCTGCTCTGACAATAAGGATGGGCAAGCATTCATATAATTTTTTCAAGGCATCAGTCATTCGTTTTCGAGTTACAAGCCGTTAAGTTCAATTTTATTTTGGTTTTTCGCCATACTGCATTATATTTTTTAACAATCCAGTTGATATTTGGCACACAAATCGAGCTTTGCAGATTCTAAAATTTTAAGACAAAGTACTTTTTCAAATACTGCCAGAGGGCACTTCACCTCCAAAGCTTAAAATTTATTTACATCACTCAACTTTTATTTTGACAGATATCGCAAAAGTGGGGCCATTTTATAGACAATCAAAAACTTAAAAAATAAGGTATCTTTATTAAGTCGATAAACCTCACCGTTTAGGCACCAATAGACATCAAAGCTTTCATCACTCCCAATCAAATTACCTACATATTAGCATATAGGGTGTCCAGTAACTCAACCGACAAACTTAACGGGTTGGATTCTGCAACAGAAAATAAGAAGAAACTTCTTTACATAAACATGAGAACCCAAACGTCTTAGCTTTTGAACTACGGTGTGTTAAATATTTATAAACAAACTTTAATTTTTAACACCCCGTAGTTCAAAAACTAAGACGTTTAGGACATAGTTTTTATGAAGGGTTTTTTCTTATTTTATGTTGTAGAATCGTTTGGTTAAGTTTTTCGGTTGGCTACTACTGACACCCTGTATGTATGTAGGTAATTTGATTGAAATTGATAAAAACTTTGATGTCTATTGGTGCCTAAACGGTGAGGTTTATCGACTTTAATAAAGAGTACCTTATTTTTTAAGTTTTTGATTGTCTATAAAATGGCGCCCCCAGCTTTGCGATATCTGTCAAAATAAAAGTTATGATGTAAATAAATTTTAAGTTTTAGGTAAAGTGCCCTCTGGCAGTATTAAAAAAAGTACTTTTGTCTTGAAATTTAGAATCTGCAAAGCTCGATTTGTGTGCCTAATATCAACTGCATTGGTTAAAAAATAAATGCATTATGGCGAAAAAACCAAAATAAAAATTGAACTTTGACGGCTTGTAACTCGAAAACGAATGACATTTTGAAAAAAATTATATGAAGCTCTACCCTTATTTTGTCAAGCAGAATCACCTCCTTAAGTTTCCTGATCGATTTTGAATCACCCTGTATTTTTGGTGAGATAGTTATATTAATATTAATATATTCGAAGTTATATTAATATTAATCGAGGTATGAGGTTTTCGGGTAACGTTCGACCATTGTCAAGTTAGTGAATCAAAATAATAAATTTCTAATGTAAACATTTTTATAAGCCGGGTATTGTTTATACAAATATGTTTTTTTACTTTTCTTTTCCTATTTCAATAAAGTTTCAAATTCGAAGCTTAAAATAACAAAATTTCATTTTTTATAAAAAATAACACGAAAAACGATCGTATATTTATATCTTTCTACTAAATTTCACAATTTTTGGAGGAATCCAGGGTTTATTTTGCTTGGCTGCATTCCGCTTGATTTCCGCCATACCGGCAGTTGGTGTATGTGGATTTTTCTATCAAAATATCATTCACAAATTATTTTTCTTAGTATTAAGTAAGTTATAACAGTTTTTAATGGATTCGTTTAACATTTTCACTCAAATAAATTATGCTGTGCAAAAATCCAACCTAAAATAAATTTAAAACAAGCTATTTTTTATTTTGGTAATTTTCTAGAAACCTGCGGCAACTCCGATTTTAACGAAACTTAGTATACGGGGTTTATTGGGGCGCTGATAATGAATCTGAAAGAATTTTTTGGCGGAAACGTTTCGTTCTCGAGATATTCATCATCAAAGTTTAAATTTGAACTAAGCTTATTTTTACTATATTTCCCCATTTTTTGCACACAATTCTTAATTTAAAACTAAAGTGTCACACAATATTTGATTTTCACCTTTTAAAACCCTTTAAAAACGGGGTTTTTAAAGGTGAAAATCAAATATTGTTTGCCACTTAGTTTTAAATCAGAATTATGTGCAAGAAGGAATATTGTGAAAATAGGTTTAGTTTAAATTTCAAGTCTGATGATGAATATCTCAAGAACGAAACGTTTCCATCAAAACTTTCAGATCGTGATCAGCGCCCCAAAGACCCCCGTATACCAAGATTCGTCAAAATCGGAGTTGCGCAGGTTTCTAGAAAATTACCTTTATTTTATAAGTTAGTTCTCTTTTTGCGAAAGAAATATTTATACGAAATTTGGAATATTATTTTTCCTACGACCACATGTGAAAATAGTAAATAGCACACTGTTTTCATGCATGGAAAATGCCTTATATCACACTAGTGTTGCAAAGTACTTTACAACACTAGTGTTGCAAGAAATATAATATAAAGCTGTCATTGTTATTTAAAATAAATTTGGAGATATCAGGCTGTTAATGGGATTTACATTGAAAAGCCATGCAATATTTTTTAATGAGGACCTTTTTAATTCTTAAATGATAAAAAGCGACTAGGTAGGTGATTTTTGATATAAAAATATTGTTAAACAGTATAATATATCGCAGTAAGGAAAAGTATATATCACCCTAGTGATGCAAAGTTTTCAATTGTTTTCTTATTTTTTCCGTGAAGACAAACAACTTTTATTGTTTTTTCGGTGAATAACTTGTGGTCGTAGGAAAAATAGTGTACATTACTTCTGTGTGTGTGACTTGTGTAAATATCACTTTCATACACGCGAGGGTTTGTCGCACTCGGCTGACGCCTCGTGCAACAATATTCCCACTCGTGTGAAATAAGTCATTTTCCACCCTTGTAATGTAATATACTATTATTGATGATATGATGTTATTGTATGTGTGTATTTTAAGCAAAATATTGCTGTTTAGGGTATGTTCCTAATGCAACCAATCACTGTCAAAAGTTTCAACTGTCAATAATTTAACAAAGTGAGATACTTGTGCTGAATTAAGATAACAGTTTGACAGTTGACACCTGGGTTCCAAATCAGGTTTAGTGATGGGTTCAGGAACCTGAAAACTGGAGTGAAGGGTACTATCGTCGGCGAAGCTATGAATGGAATTAGTTGTGGACGAGAGAAGGTCGTTGATATGAAGAAGAAATAATGTTGGTGCCAGAACTGAGCCCTGAGGCACTCCAGCATTAACTTGGTGAAAGCTTGAACAATGGCCGTCTACAATAACTGATATACGTCGATCAGATAGATAACTAGAGAGCCAAGTACAGAGTTTAGTTGAAATACCATAGGAGGAAGTTTATTAAGAAGTGCGGCATGCCAGACCTGGTCAAAAGCTTTGGATATATCAAGAGCAACGATCTGGGACCCACCTAGAAACTCAAGAGACTTATTCCAACAGTGTGATACGAATGAAAGAAGATCTGCTGTAGATCTTTTGTGGAGAAATCCATACTGCCTGTCGTGCAAAATTCTGTGTTTTTCTAAATACTTAAGGATTTGTGAATTGATGAATTTTTCCATTACTTTAAAAAGAACTGAGAGAATTGAAATTGGTCTATAGTTAGATGGAAGAGATTTAGATCATTTCTTGGGAATAGGTTAAACACGTGCAGCTTTCCAGCTCTCCGGATATCCCCTTAATATTTTACCAAATTGGTTTTTACATATTTTTTGATTTACTTTTACCTATGACATTAATTGTTTGGTGTCAAATTATTAATTAAAAAATAGTCTATTAAAGTGAGCCATCCTCGATCCATTTAAAAAAACTGACTTAAGACCATAAATACATACAATGTCGCAAACTTTACTCGACTCTGTAGGGGCTATAAAAAACAAAGATTTGTCACGTCTATTTTTTCCTAGTTTGACAGCACGAGCCGTTAGGCGAGTGCAAGCAATCCATGAGTAAAACTATGCAACTATTTGTAAAAATTTTGCAAGAAAAAAACCTCTATTTCTTGTATCATGTTACTTACCATTTAATTTATCGCACCAAATGACGTAAAGACGCTGCGAAACAAATAAAAAAAAATAAAATATCGAGGTGAGAAAAGACGTAAACAATTAGCAGTTTATGCCGACCACAGGTCATTCATAAAAAAAATGTTCGTGTTGAATGGAGAGTGTATGCTGCTTTAAATTTATGTTCTTTTTTTATTAGTGGTTTAGCTATTTTAAGAATAATTTTAAAGTTTATGTTTTTTCCGCTAACGTATATTTAAAATTGTTATTAACATGTATAAAATCATCTATTAATAGCTCTCATTTATGCATTTTATTAACTTTACGTACCAAGATGTCTGTTCCACTAGAGTTTACATACTGTTTAAGCTAATAGGTATTGGGATATCAGCGAGTAAAGCGACAACAAAGGATAACTAATCGTCATCCAATGCGAAATGTTTACATGCGGGTATTCACGTTAGACTGTTTCGTTTCCTCACATTGCCTATGAACGACTTCATTTGGCTTATTCTGTATATGACCACATTGTACAAATAAAAAACCTACAATATCCTAAAAACCAAACAAAAATAAAAGTCTTTATCGAAAAATTTAACTGCCGAACAATATCGCCCACTCGGGTCTCGATCGAAAAGCGGTAAATTAAATTTTATATTGGGAAAACCTCGGACAAATGAAAAACAGAAAAGAAACCGTCTCGAATGGGATTTTAAAATTTTGTAAACGAAATAAAATACGGCTTCGTATCCTGTATCAAATAATATTATTCTTCACATAATAAATAAAGTCGAAATAATATCAGGTTTAAAATAAATGCTTCAAAAATCGAGGTTGCAAGATTTTACCCGTACATACATAATATACAGGGGTGTTCATTTAAAAACTTTCCACTCAAGTTATCTTCGAAACAAGAGACAGATTTGAGAAAATCGCCGAAACACGTCAAGATATTTATTGAGGGGAACGTTTTTTACAAACAATTGGACGGCGCCCCTTTAACCCCTTAACCACCAGGGCCACCATCCCAAAATTCTTAAATGAGAAGGCGGGTCGAGTGATACATCATTTTAAAGCTCCTGACGAGTACTTTATAACCCTAGAATATGAAGTCAATATCTTCACCTATTACAAAATGGCGGTACTTTAAAAATTACCTAAATACCTGATTTGGATGGCCATATTTCCGAAACTAATAAAGTTAGATGTACCTAATGTGGTGTTTTCTTAAAGCTCTTTTAAAGGTCTTTTTAATGGTGATACTGGTAGTAATATACAGGGTAGAAGAAAAAGTACATATTTTTTTATTTAAGAACCCTGTATATTATTTTACCATTAAAAAGATCTTTAAATGAGCTTTAAGAAAACACCACATTAAGTACATCTAACTTTATTAGTTTCGGAAATATGGCCATCCAAATCAGGTATTTAGGTAATTTTTAAAGTACCGCCATTTTGTAATAGGTGAAGATATTGACTTCATATTCTAGGGTTATAAAGTACTCGTCAGGAGCTTTAAAATGATGTATCACTCGACCCGCCTTCTCATTTAAGAATTTTGGGGTGGTGGCCCTGGTGGTTAAGGGGTTAAAGGGCAGCGCCGTCCAATTTTTTGTAAAAAACGTTCCCCCTCAATAAATATCTTGACGTGTTTCGGCGATTTTCTCAAATCTGTCTCGTTTCGAAGATAACTTGAGTGGAAAGTTTTCAAATGAACACCCTGTATACATATACATGCATGGGAAGTTAAATAAAAGCCTTTTTTCCATGTCTGTTTGAGAATGTATACATTATTAATGAGATTTTAAAGAGGTAATATATCTCATTACCCACGCCATTACCCCGATTATTACCCACTTCCATTAGCCACGGCTGTCATAGGAGAATATTAAATTTATTATATGTATATTAATACTAAATAGGAAAAAAAATTATTTTTAATGTTTCAATAATTATTAGAGCATTACTCTACAATTGTTTCGCCTTTCTAGGGCTTCATCAAGAGTACTTCGTATACGAAACGCAAACATTTGATTTTTATTGTGCAATAGTGATTTGTTGTGTCGTGCGTGGGTTATATTGCACAATTATTTCAGTTTTCAAATACGGAAGAGTATTTGTTTTACAAAAGCAATTACAAAAATATGGGTTCAAAAGCAATAGAGAAGAAATAAAGGTTTTTTCTTATTTTCAAACATGTTTCAAGTAGCTACTTTTTTCTTATCCATGTTTTAACCGGTAGTTACAAAACAAAACTAGTTATTGTGCAATATATTAAATATAGTCTTTGCATACATATATTGCACTATTTGACGACGACTAGCAATAATACTGTACAATAGTTTGCCCAATAATATTAAAATGTATCTAGCTTTTTCTATTTTGTATAAAAAATATAGACAAGAAAAGACAGCGACAAAATTATGTGTGTAAAAAGAGAGAGTTAGCGGGATAATTATAATATTGTTAATCCTTTTGAATTAGCAAAAGTTGAAATTAAGCGGTGTTTTATATTGCATGGATTTAAAGAAAAAATTAATTCGTGAGCTCAAACCTCGTCCTTCCTCGTCTAAGTGTTAAAGTTTAAATAAAATACAATATAACAACATAACATAAACAAATATATTATTTCCACAAAACACTAAATAAAAATTTGTTTATTATTGCGATCACAAATTGCACTGAAAGAAACTCTGTTGCAATGTCGTCAATGTTCCCGCAAACACCAGCTTATAAAAGAATGTAAACAAACGTCCAGCAGGTAAGAAGAGCGAGATCACTTTATACAAAACGCCATACAATAGAACAGGATAAATGACCAGAAAGATCCAAATCGCCTTTCTATTTCCAGGCGTTCGTGTTGTCCATTCGTGAGTGCGGAACGAGCCGAAAGACTTTACAGCAGTTCGAAATAGACAGAAAATAGAGAAGAAATTTCTTTCTTGGCGAGATACGGGAGTCCAGGCGCTGATTTCAGATTTCTTCGATTACCTGTACAGGCAAAGAATACTAATCCATAGTAAGATTTCAGCGTACCCTAAAATTTTTAGTAACCTACCGCGACCAACAGATAGCGAAAGCAGTACGATGTCGCTTTGCTAATACGATTACCATCAGAAATTGATAGCAGTCGCTGACGAGCAGTCGGCCCGATCAGTTAGAGTGAGGATATACGCAAAATTTAATAAAAATAAAATCCCCGATAAATGGTAGTATCCATAAGATTATTAAATTTATTATTTCAGAATAGAATATATCGATGGGTTTTTGACAAAACATCGTAAGCGACACAAGATATGTTCTATATTGGTTCGGCGGTTCATTTAATTAATTGGTAGTTATTTGGGTACACGCCAAAAAATAAATTAATATTACCAAAAAACCAAAAAAAAAATAAAGCAAGTAAATAGAGAACTAAAAATCGACGTTTTGGTGGCAAGTCTGCCACCGTTGTCAAGATAAATTAAATAAAAATAAAAAATTTAAAAATTAACTATTATTTAGGTTTAGAATTTTAAAATTTTACCTTTTTTTAGGAGATTCTGAAAATTTTGACATTAAATGTTAAATATGTTTGTTTTGTAATTCAAATTAAGAAGAAATCTAAAATAAAAACATTCAGATCTCGGTTTTTCTTTAAAAATAACGCGATGGGAAGAAAAATCGTTTCCCGTAAAATTGGCGAATGTCGCTTACGATGTTTTGTAAAAACGCATCGATATATCCTATTCTGAAATCTAAAATAATAAATTTAATAATCTTATGGATACTGGGTCCATTTATCGAGGATTTTATTTTTTATTATGCGTATATCCTCACTCTAACTTATCGGGCCGACTGCTCGTCAGTGACTGCTATCAATTTCTGATGGTAATCGTATTAGCAAAGCGACATCGTACTGCTTTCGCCATCTGTTGGTCGCGGTAGGTACTAAAAATTTTAGGGTACGCTGAAATCTCACTTGTGGAGTTCTATGGATTGGTATTCTTTGGTACAGGTATATCTAATACATAGATCAGTTGACCGGCCCAGGTATACCTGCACAAGTATACCGGAGTGTGTGTGGCTGGCATAACAAACAATTTACGAACGCGTAATGTTTACTTAAATATGACGTCGCGGGAGGTCGGCTATGCAACGCTTCAAATCAAATTAACAATACTTCATAGAATACATTCCTACTTGGAATTTTCAAACGATTTGTTTAATATTACTAGACGAAGCGTGGATGAAGGTTACCTTTAGCATATAGCAAATCGTTTATTTAAAGAAAGATAAATAATTTTGTTTATCTGATGCTAAATCGACGATTATTATTTTTTTATTATCTTTGGACAAACCACGAAGGCTAAAAGCCTAAATACTAACGTACCGAGGGTGTCTTAAGCGAGGTAAGAGGGAGTTTGTTGACACGGGACTTAAATACTTGAAGATTTGGAGGGAAAGGAAAGATCTCCGCGGACAGCAGGTTCCACATTCTAGAAACTCTAGGGATAAAAGAACGAACAAAGTGGGAAGTTCGGGGCCTGTCCAGTTGGACCGTATAGGGATGCATACGCGTGGAACCACGAGTTTCTCTGTAGGGAACCGTGAGTGGAGGAACTATACTGGACAATTCTTCAGAGCAGAAGCCATGGAAGTACCTATAAAAAGCGATAAATCCCCCACAGCCCGACGATGGGCAAGAGAGGAAAGCCTTTCTGTAAGTGAAGGATAATTAATGAGACGAATAGCTTTTCTTTGAATAGAATCAAGAATGCTTAGGGTTATGGGGGACGCCATGCCCCAGATATGAGAACAATATTCCAAGGGAGGTCGGATTTGGGACACATATAAAGTGTATAAATTAGAAGCAGAAAAATACTTTTTGGCTCGAAAGAGAAATCCAAGCTTTTTGAGGCTGCCGTGGCTATAGATACAATGTGTTTATGCCAGTTAAGGTTACTTTCAAATGTGACGCCCACAAGATTGAAGGTGTCTTTGCTCTGTAAAACTTGGCCGCTCATAAGTAGAGGATGAGTATTTGATGACTCTTTTCGCGACAAGGAACATGATTGTGTTTTGGACGCATTAAAATGAACGAGATTTTTGGCGCCCCAATCCAATATTAAATTAAGATCCTGCAAAAGAGATATCTGCATCGCTTTGCGTTTGTTTTCCAAGTTAGGTTTAGTGATGGGTTTAGAAACCTGAAAACTGGAGTAAAGGGTACTATCGGCTGCGAAACTATGAATGGAATTAGTTGTGGACAAGAGAAGGTCGTTGATGTGAAAAAGAAACAATGTTGGTGCCAGAACTGAGCCCTGAGGGACTTCAGCATTTACTTGGTGAAAGCTTGAAGAATGGCCGTCCACAATAACTGATATACGACGATCAGATAGATAACTAGAGAACCAAGTACAGAGTTTAGTTGAAAGACCATAAGAGGGAAGTTTATTAAAAAGTGCGGCATGCCAGACCTGATCAAAATCTTTGGATATATCAAGAGCAACGATCTGGGACTCACCTAGAAACTCAAGAGACTTATTCCAGCAGTGTGAAACGAAAGAAAGATCTGCTGTAGATCTTTTTGGCGAAATCCATACTGCCTGTCATGCAAAGTTTTGTGTTTTTCTCTCGGTTTTTCTACACTATTTTTTTTAAATCTGATAAAATAGAATAAAAAAACGCGATTAAAGTTTTCGATAGGGGACTTGGCCTAAAAGCATAAAATTTCCCAGGCTGTATCTACCTAATTTATACTTAAATTTAAACGAATATTTTGAGACACATTTTACAATAAAAATAAATATAATCTGTTCAGTGCCATGTACAATATTTAATTATTAAAAATACGAAACTGCTAAATTAATGTCTTGACCGGATGTGACCATTAAATAGAATTTAAAAACAGCGTTAGATGTTTTTAAATTTTAATGTAGCGAAAAAAACCAAATTATAAAGAATAAAAATAATTAGCCTCCAGAAATAAATGCCTGTTTACAACATTACACGTAAACACTACACTTCTAAAAGCGATGTTTATTTTATGCGGGCCCCGTTTACTAAATATTTTTCGCTATTAGAATTTTACAAAAAAAAAACATCATTAGCGTTATATTGCTCAGTATAGAAGGCCAAAGAAAAACTGTTTTAGTATAGTAGAAATATTACCCCAGTGGCAACTTTTTCTATTTTCAACTTTACCAAACCAGATGAAACAAAAAATTACTAGAAAAAAGTGCCGTCGTACCTTGACACATTTAAAATAATTTTTCTACTACTGTATAAATAAGAAAACTTTGTGGTCCTAGCAACGCGAATGATAACGAAAGAGAACCTTCGTGTTACCTGGTTGCTAAGCGTTGCTAGCTACGAAAGTAATATTTTCAGCGCCTGGACAAAAAAGTAAGAGTAAAAAAAAGAAAATATGCTTGTGGGAAATTTTAGGATTTATTTATAAAAAGTAACTAATTTATGACAAAATATTTTAAAAACTAGGTTAGGTATTGACATTAAAAGTAACTGTGCAATTTGAGCAATTAGCAAAAGAAATTGGAGGAATAATACTTGAATTAACAGTTTTTAAATTTGTTGTTGGGGTATCGTTATCAACTTTAACTACGTTAATATTCATATTTTTCACTGTTATTTCATTAGAGGAAATATTGGTAGGAATTTCGTGTAAAATCTTCTTTGAAATTTCCACCTTATTACTATAGGATTCAGCATTATATTCCTCCGCAACAGAAGAAGACTTCCAATCCCCATGCCTTTTAAGTCCAAAATATCGACATCCGAAGCATTGGCAAGGAACGTAGTTGACGTTCTTCTAAAAGAATGGCCAGTGTATCTACTGATGTCTTCAAGCTTCAAAAACTTCGCAATTTCTTTAGGTACATTTGAAATAGTGTGCTTTCCAATTACTTGATTAACACATTTACCTCTTTCATAACGATACAATAAGCGCTCATCTAGAGCATTCCTTGGTCTCAGCTTAATATATTCCTGTAAAAATCTGACATAAGGAACTGAGCCTTCATCGTTGGTTACTACAAAGTTTCTTTTAACTTTATTTTTAGACTATACTATTTTTACTATAGCCACGTCATTTCTTATTTCTACATCACTTGGCTTCATTCTGTATATTTCGTCTGTCCGGCATGCCCCAGCCACTCCCATAATGGCTATTACTTTCATTGCTAAGTAACTTTGATCAGGCGCGTTAAGTAAAAACTTTATGATTACTTCTTTTTTAAAAATTTTTGACTTTTTTGCCTCATAACCATTGTTTTTCCTTTTAATAAAAGCAACTAGTTTCTTGAACTCCGAAATATCTTGATTTTTGTTTACGGAAATTGTTAACTTGAGCATGGAATATTCAGACCAGAGGGTTGGTGGTGATAAAGACTCGGATTTTTCTTGAAAATACGCCAACATCACATTCTCGTCAATCCGCCCCACATTTTTTGTAGCAAGCCATTCAGAAAACGATTTATATGTTTGATGGTACCTCTCTTTAGATTTGTCAGGCAGAAGTGAGGCACACGCAAGGTCAGCTGCCTTTTGGATGCCATTTTCATATTCATTTAACATTTTAAAATGGGAATGGATTTATACTAAATTAACAATAATTCAATATTTAAGGTAAAATTTCAAAATCTCTGATATTTCTATTAAAACATGATGTTAATGATTATTAAATTATGCGATACATAGAACAGTAGCAGAAAAATATAATACATTACACGATGCGAAAGGCCTTTCAAGTGTTCGGAGGGTTTAAATAGCCTCGGCCATTTAAAAACCACCTCACACCAAAAGTAAACTTTCGCATCTTGTAATGTAAATAACTATTTATTTCATACTATCCAGTAAATTTACTTATGCTGTATTAATTTGGGGCCGGTAAATAGCACATTACGGTACCTGGTACCGTAATGTGTTGCCTAGCAACGCTGTCATGTACATTATAAATGTTCACGTGATCATTGTTGTTATGCATTGATTAATGTCATTTTTGGATGCCAAAATGAAATTAAATCTTTAAATACTCATATATTAAGCGATTTTCATCTGATATTAGGATATATTGGAATTTCTACTTGTACTTAAAATATATATTTTTTTACCAACTTTAGTAAATAAAAATGATTAGATTACTACAAAACAGACTTCTTATTACATTTTTTAAAGTTTAACTAAAGTGGGTAATTTCTATTTTATTTAAACCTATATCTTATCTACCCGCTTGTCGGCAATATCGTTAAAATTAGCGAAAAAATTTATACGCCTCGGTAAAAATGTCTATATTTGCGCCAATTTGTTTCAACTAACTGCTGCAATAAAATATTTCTATAACTTTCATCAGCAAATATTAAGTAAGTCAAGTTTGTTTTTGAGCCGCTGATTTTTTAAAATGATTCGGCATATATCTCCAATAAATTTTGAAAAGAATTAGTGGGAAAAGTTTGGTTATACTGGCCAAACTTTGCAGTATCAGACAAAGAAATTGTAGTATGTAACAATCTTCGAATCTTACTTCCATTTCGATCAAAATATGATCTTATATTTTATAGAGAAGTGCTCTGTACTGTCCTTTAATTTCTTCCTGTGAAAAATCACTGTCGCTAATAATACTCAAACGGAAACAACCGAAATAATACGTGAAAACTAACGAAACGACCAAAACCTATACTATCTTTTTAAGGCTAGCGATTTACCAAGCAATACACCTGATACTTCCACCCGCAATTCTGGCCACCGGCAAGTATAGCGTTGTCATGGCAACGGAGCGTCAAAGCGTAAACAAAACCCCGCATGAGGTGTATAATTCGGTCCGTTTTATATTTGCAATACACTTGTCGCGTTGCCGAAAGAGGAAGAAAGCGACTCGCGCCAGCGGTTAATTTATATGCTAGCTTTTTTATGGCGAATTTTACAAATAAGGAATAGAAATGAGAAAAATGAATTGAATAATAGTTATATGTTTTTTTATGTTTTATTATTTATTTTTGGTGAAGTGGCACTTCACTTACTACACCTGAATAGCCGCCACTGAAAAATACTAACCTTGGGTCGGGTAACACAATCTTCTTACTCGCTCTGGCCGCCGGCGTGCACTTACTTTTCTCCATGGCCATCAAATAGCTGACGTCAGCCAGCACAGCTTCCAAGTCCGCCATTTTGAGTCGCTTAAGCTACTTAACGCCACGGGTTAGATTTATAAAAATATTTTATCTTAATTAGCAGAGCTCAAAATTTTGATTTATAAAACACCGTGTATTTTTTAACGAGATTTGATTATGGGGTACGTTCCGGAGTAGGATGCATTGGGGCGTCCCGTAGTGCTGACCGTTGAGCTGAAACAAAAAAACATGATTTGTTTACCTGTTTTGGCTGATCTATTCATATTTTTTTAAGCTAGTTTGTAAATAAAATAGCCAATCTGCATCAAGTGCAGTACTTACAGAGTGTCCAATTTTGGTTGCAACTGGAGGACCAGAGTGGCTTTCCAGTGACGCAAATAGAGCGCTCCCGAGTAGCTCAGGAGCATTTCGTTCTGCTTTATGGCGTTCCAGTGACGGAAAGTGTTATGCACCTGAGCTACTCCGTTTTTCTTTCCCCTTGCCCCTCATGCACCAACCCCTCTTTTTGGTTTTTGTGCTTCAAACGTGTTTTTATGGTTAAGGATGGATTTTTTATAAAATGGGATTAGATATTAAAAAGAGATTATTATTATAAAGCCAAGAAAGGTTAAAAACAACAAAATTTTAAAATTTCTTAAAGTATCTCTCTTTCCTTGTCTAAGGATGCGTTCCAGTGACTAACTATTTAGAGCAGTTCAAGAGCTTTAAGCCCTGGAGCGTGACGCACAAAAATTTTCGTCACTGGAAAGCAACCCTGGAGGTACCTTAATTATTAATAAAGACAGAACCTTGCGGTTTGAGCTACTTTTTGAGAAGTTACGGCTTGGGTGCCGACAGGCGTCACTCTCTTTTATAATTGATCAATAAAAAAAATGGTAACCATGGAAGTTAACAATAATCTTTCGTATCTATATCGCTTGTATCCTTTTGGTCGAAAATACGTATAAGATAACGGGTCTGGTAAAGATTAGGTATCCACGAATTTTTGATTTTAAAAATTCCAAGTAAGAGTGTTTAGTTGATAAAACAGTTTTAAATAAAAAAATCGTTGGATAAACCGCTTTTTTATTAAAAATATTTAAAGTACAGATTTTGAATACATTTTGATGCCAAGACTCCCTATTATTACCCGTTTGATTAAAAATGTGTGTGTAATGTTGCGATGCAGATATCTCTTTCGCAGGATCTTAATTTAATATTGGATTGGGGCGCCTAAAATCTCGTCCATTTTAATGCATCCAAAACACAATCATGTTCCTTGTCGTGAAAAGAGTCATCAAATACTCATCCTCTACTTATGAGCGGCCAAGTTTTACAAAGCAAAGACACATTTAATCTTGTGGGGGTCACATTTGAAAGTAACCTTAACTGGCACAAACACATTGTATCTATAGCCACGGCAGCTTCAAAAAGCTTGAATTTCTCTTTCGAGCCAAAAAGTATTTTTCCGCTTCTAATTTATACACTTTGTGTGTCCCAAATCAGACCTCCCTTGGAATATTGTCCTCATATTTGGGGCATGGTGTCCCCCACAACCCTGAGCATTCTTGATTCTATTCAAAGAAGAGCTATTCGTCTCATTAATGATCCTTCACTTACAGAAAGTCTTCCCTCTCTTGCCCATCGTCGGGTTGTGGGGATTTATCGCTTTTTTATAGGTACTTCCATGGCTTCTGCTCTGAAGAATTGTCCAGTATAGTTCCTCCACTAACGGTTTTCAACAGAGAAACTCGTGGTTCCGCCGTATGCATCCCTATACGGTCCAACTGGACAGGCCCCGAACTTCCCACTTCGTTCGTTCTTTTATCCCTAGAGTTTCTAGGTTGTGGAACCTGCTGCCCGCGAAGGTCTTTCCTTCCCCCAAATCTTCAAGTATTTAAGTCCCATGTCAACAAACTTCCTCTTACCCTGCTTAAGACACCCACGGTACGTTAGTATTTAGGCTTTTAGCCTTCGTGGTTTGTCCAAAGATAAAAAAAAAATAAAAAAGATACCCTGAAATTGCAACGAAATCCGGACACCCTGTACTTTCAAAAAAGGGTCACAAGGTGAGAGTTTATTGTTGACAAAAAACAAAAGAAAAAAATAGACTTGTATTTAAAAACAGATTTGATATGTGTATTTGTGCTTATATTACTAACTTAATTAAATTCATATTTTTGTCCAACTTAAAAACCGGGACATACCTACATCTTCTTTTCTTTTTTGCTTTGCATGTTCATCCCTTATTATGAGATACACGATGACTTACAACTGATAACTGTGGGGATTTTTAAAATAAGTGAATTTGTAACATCAGAAAAACCTGCAGCAACTCCGATTTTGACAGAAATTTGGTATACGGGGTTTTTGGGGCACTGATCACGAATCTGAAAGAATTTTTTGGCCGAAACGTTTTGTTCTTGAGATATTCATCATCAGACTTGAAATTTAAACTAATCCTATTTTTACAATATTCCCCCTTCTTTTTGCACACAATTCTTGATTTAAAGCTAAAGTGGCACCCAATATTTAATTTTTACCTTTTAAAACCCCGTTTTTACGTATTTTACATTATTTTTGCATTAAACTGCATAGCTATACTTTGAATCATTTCAATCCCAGTGTGCCATGAAGCCGTATGTGTATGTATGGTTGCCACATTATCAAAGAAAAGCCACGCAATTGAATGCAAAAATTATGTAAAAACGTAGAAAAACAGGGTTTAAAAGGTGAAAATCAAATATTGCGTGACACTTTAGCTTTAAATCAAGAATTGTGTGCAAAAGAAGAGGGAATATAGTGAAAATAAGCTTATTTCAAATTTGAACTTTGATGATGAATATCTTGAGAACGAAACGTTTCCGCCAAAAAAATCTTTCAGATTCGTGATCAGCGCCCCGAAAATCCCCGTATACCAAATTTCGTTAAAATCGGAGTTGCCGCAGGTTTCTAGAAAATTACCAAAGTTAATAAAAGAAAAAGCAAATGAAAATGTATTCCTAGCCGAATAAGCCTTTTGCGAGGTCTCTTGGTAACAAACATAAAATCCCAATTTGCAGTATACAAAAATATTTGGTACAATATTTAGGTACCTATGTATCAAATTATATAAAATTTTCTATTTAATAAAGTAAACAAATATTTGGCAAAAATCCAGGAACCCATGTAAAAGTTTACCTGACATAAATATGTAGGTAAACATATTGTTTAATTGTCAAACCGAAAAAAATACCAGATAATTTAGAAAAAAACAATATTTGAATGCACTAGCAACCCTTAAAATCGTCCTTGTAACCCTGTCCTTGAACTGAGACAGAGAAACAGGAAGGGGAATGGGCGGGATGAAGCTATACTATCCTCCCTTTAACGCTAAACTACATAATAAAATCAAATAAAACACAATTTATATTTACTTTTTTCGTATGAACTTGGGGAAACAAAAAAATGTCCAGGGATCATTTACAATCAAGGCAGCCGCCGGCCTACCGACGCTCCGTTGTTTTAGGATAGGCGACGTTGCCGACGACACTTCACCCCGAAACCGCAGTGTTTTTCGCCGGGTGATTTACCGGAAAATTCTCATAACTTGTTGAACACACTTGCCTCCGGGTTTTAACACCCAAAATAACTTTATAATTAGGTGAATTAGCGACGACAATGCGTTCTAAAACACGGAGTGTTGTACCGTGGCAACCGCGCGCGTATATGTTGCAGCTGTTTTCTCAAGGCCTAATGGGGCCCTGAATCTCACTACGCAGCGACGAATATCCCGAAATTAGCGTTTCGAAGCACTTTCACACTAAATATTACACTTCAACTATCCGAAAAAGTATCCAAAATAATGAATGAAGAACTTCTCCTACTAAAGAGGAGCGAGAAACTGACTGATCACTTTGCCTTGCCCGATTTTCGTGGATGCGCGAGTTTGACAGGTTGTGAAGAGGCTCGAGCGGCCCTGCACGAGTTGACAGAAAACAGCTGATTAATTGTTTACCAACCTACAAAAACAAGTCAGCCTTTTTGTACTTTAAACTTATGCATTTATCATCCTGTTTACATAAATAAGATGGTTTATTTTATCCTTTATCAACCTTAACTAAACATAAATGTACATATAAAACTATTGAACTCTTGCTATCGATTAAATAAGTATTAGAAAACTGTACAATAGTGGATCTCTTCAAAGGTGGTTCTTGAATATGAGCATGGAGTAGAAAACTGCTCCCGCACTCTGTAACTCGATGGAGAAGAAATTTCCTTTCTATGCAATGTAAATCCATTATGTAAATAATATGCCAATTTGAGGATTTTTTTCTATTGAGTTACAGAGTACGGGGGCTGTTCTACGAATTTTTTTTGAAGAAGTGTTGACAGTGGTATAATTGTACAACATGTGGTACATTTTTGTAACAAAATTATAGTTGGTACATTTTAAGACACGATATTTTTATCAGAAGCTCTGTTTGGCATAACAAAATTAGTTATAACTAGTATTTAACTTTGTTTAACTCAACTACACTATTTTCAAGGTCATTTTATTAAAACGATAATTGTTGTCGATTAAGTCTTTGGACCACTCGTACGAACAAGTATAGAAAACAAGAAACCGTGAAACCAAATATGTAAAAATTTGATTTATTTGTTAATAAATTAAAGCATAAAAGCCTTTTTGAATTATTGACATTTGTAAAATAACTCAGTTAAAGCTAAAGTTAGTCCAAAATATTTGATTTTCACATTTTAAAACCCCGTTTTTCTGACTTTTTTTTGCTTTACTTTGATAATGCCACAACTATACATACACATAGAGCTTCATGGCAACACTGGGATTAAAATGATTCAAAGTAACGCTATGCAATTTAATGCAAAAATAATGTAAAATACTGAAACGGGGTTTTAATAGGTGAAAATAAAATATTGTGGGCCACTTTCGCCTTAAATCAAGAATTGGGTGCAGAAAGAAGGGGAATATGGTGAAAATAAGATTAATTTGATTTTCCACTTTGATAGTGGATATCTTGGGAACGGCACGTTTCTAAAAAAAATGTTTCAGATTTGTGATCAGCGCTCCAAAACCCCATATGCCAAATTACGTAAAAATCGAAGTTGCTCCCACTTTCTAGACAATTGAAATGGAATTAGATATTAGAGGAAGATTTTTATTGTAAAGCCAAGAAAGGTTAACAAAAAACAAAATTTTGAAATTACTTAAAGTTATCTCTCTTTTCTTGTCTAAGGATGCGTTCCAGTGACTAACATTTTATAGCAGATCAAAAGCTTCAAGCCCTGAAACGTGACGCACAAAATTTTCGTCACTGGAAAGGTTCTCTGGCAACCCTGTTAGCACGATTAGCTCTGTTTGGCATAACAAAAAGTTATAACTAGTATTTAACTTTTTTAACTCAACTACACTATTGTCGAGGTCGTAAAGATGGGTACATTTTATTAAAAACGATAATTCTTGTCGATGAAGTCTTTGGACCACTCGTACAAACCAGTATAGAGAACAAGAAACCCATAAATGTTGACATTTGTGACATAACTCAGTTAAACGCGTTTGGCATCAAAACTACAATACACTACACTACACTAAACTTTTCACTATGCCAAACACACCTTAGGGTTCACTGTACAGTTGCACAACCCTGATAAAAAGTAGAAAGAATCTTATTTCTGAAAGTTGGCATATACAAGTTTGACATTTGGACATTCGTCCAGAAATTGTTTTGGGTGATCAGCAAATAAGGGCGAAGATGACTGCTGTAATAAACCATGCCGTAAGGCGATTTTTCCAAACCCCTCCTCACAAAGAGCGGCGGTCAAGTCAGGGACCCTCCGCAGTCTCAGGTATCCGATGAAGGTAAGTATGAGAATGTCAGAAGCTCGCGAGGAGAAGGACTTGTCCGAATTACATAACTGACGATTGTCGATAAAGATGATAAGATTAAGGTGTCTGTTTCTTTAAATGTGGCAATATTTTGATAATCTAATAACGCTCTATATTTCCCTTTTGCCAATTATATCTTATACATGTTTTTTCTTGGGATACTTAATAAAGTTTTAAACCCAAAGGACCGGTGTAGCCAGATGCAAAATTTTGTCAGTTATTTACCTCTCAGTTCATAACTCGTAAATGCTTCGAGAGGGTTGTACATGAATCGTTGTGAGCATCCGCTGCGTCTGCGATGGTGGAAATGTACAGGGTGCTCCATGAAAAAATCAATAATAATCTTTTTTAATGGGACACCTTGTATATTAGTTCATTCTTGGATTGTAGGAGTAAAAATAAGGTAATTTTCTAGAAACCTGCGAGCAACTCCGATTTTAACGAAATTTGGTATACGGGGAGTTTTTGGGCGCTGATCACGAATCCAGAAAGATTTTTTGGCGGAAATGTTTCGTTCTCGAGATATTCATCATCAAAGTTCAAATTTGAACTAAGCTTATTTTCACTATATTTCCCCTTCTTTTTGCACACAATTCTTGATTTCAAGGCTAAAGTGTCACACAATATTTGATTTTTACCTTTTAAAATTCCGTTATTCTACGTTTTTAACACGCTTTTATTAAATTGGGTTGTAATATCTATCTATCTATCTATGTAACCGGAATCTTTGAGCCTAATTTTTACCAACTTCCAGCTATTTGATTTCTTTGAAACTTTGCACACGTATTAAGGACCCATGACAATGCAATAATCTGCAAACAGTATCCCGTTATCCTGGTTAGGATCGCCAGGATAAAAAAAAAATCTTTATATTATAAAAACAACAACACCTGTGTTGCCATCTTTTAGCAACATCCCAAACTTGTCTCAGGAACTTTAGCTACTCTTGACAAAATGGCGAAGGAATTTTTAGTGAATAAACTGGAGCATTTTACATACATACATACATACATGCATATCTAACTAAAAAATGAAAAATAAATAATAGTTTAAAAAAACTAAAAAACACGCTTTTATATGCAACCGAACTAAAAATTAGAAAACAATTTTCATTAAAAAAAATATTGTCACTTCAGAGTAAAAAGCGTGGGGTGCATTTTACTATTTTTCATAACTTTTCCCTCATAGATATTGGCAAATATAATAATTATAACATTTAATATATTAAGCACCCCACGCTTTTTACTCTGAAGTGACAATATTTTTTTAATGAAAAATTGTTTTCTGATTTTAGTTCGATTCTATAAGACGTGTTTTAGTTTCGTAATATTATTTACATTATTTTGCATTAAATTGCGTGACTTTTCTTTGATAGTGCGGCAACCATACACACACATAGGGCTTCATGGCACACTGGGATTGAAATGATTCAACATATAGCTATGCAATTTAATGCAAAAAATAATGTAAAATACGTAAAAAAACGGGGTTTTAAAAGGTAAAAATCAAATATTCTGTGCCACTTTAGCTTTAAATCAAAATTTTGTGCAAAAGAAGGGGAATATTGTAAAAATAGGATTAGTTTAAATTTCAAGACTGATGATGGATATCTCAAGAACAAAACGTTTCCGCCAAAAATTTCTTTCAGATTCGGTTTCTAGAAAATTACCAAATTAAACTCATAGTATTCTGCCAAATTGTATGGACATATCTCTACCAATAACTTTTTTGTTGAAGTTCTAAATTTATTTAGACCAAAATTCTTAATTTTTGTGGAAGCTGATTAAATAACTTAATAGATAATTTTTTTTGTGTTAATGTCGATCGGTGAGTGGGTATTATCACGTTACTTTTATGTCTTGTGTCATAATCATGAACAGAACTATGAGTACTAAATGTGTTTGGATTGGTTTTGACATACAAAGGCATTGGTGTATGTATAGTCTTGGCAGAGTCGGTATGTTAAATTTCCTAAAATATTCTCTACAAGAAGTCTTGCTTTGTTACACCCGCAATAGTCTGCAAAGCCATTTTTGTAGTTTAAAGTACGATGTCCAATTAGTTGAGTTGCCCCAAAAAGGAATCCATACATAATGTGGCTCTGGAATAGAGCCATATAGGCTTGTCTTACTACCATCTGTGAGGTGTATTCAGATATTTTTCTAAGCAAGAATATAACGCTTAAGAGTTTTGAATTAAGGTTTAGGATATGATTTTTAAAATTGAGCTCCTTGTCCAAATACATACCCAAGAATTACGTATACAATCACCTTCATTTACATTTTTTACTAGAAATTATACAGGGTATCCAGTAATTAATATTTATCATTATATTAATTTCTGGATACCCTGTATAAGTTTTAGAAAAAATATAAATGTAGGTGATGGTACATTTAATATTCTAGCAATCTAATATAATCCACAAAGTCAAGCGTTAGTAAGGAAAGATTTATTTAAATATTATTTTTGTCAAGAATTTTTCCAAAATCCCAAATATCTTTAAAAATTACATTTTTGTTAGTTCTGGTTAGTGAAATTTACGTTATTTTTATTTCTACAATCAAAAACTGAACTAATATACAGGGTGTTCCACTTAAAAAACACAAGTTTAATAAGAATCTTTTCTTTGGAGCACCCTTTATATTTCCACCATCGTCGTCGCAGCTGACGCTCACAAAAATTCATGTACAACCCTCTTAAAGCATTTTACAAGTTATGGACTGATGGAAATAGGTCACGAAAATCTGTTGCTGGCTCACGGACCATATATACTGTTGTGAATTAACTCAATTTAAATACACAATAAAAATATTGGCCAAGTCAACACATTTGATTCCTGCTACCACCAACGAAAATTGTTGTAAGGAAAAAAGTTGGGCGTCTTGTCAAAATGAAGCTATTCACGAAAAATTAGCTTGTTAGTAATGACTTGTAAAAATGGTCCAGGGATCCCTAACTATGAATCTGAACAAAACATATTTAATTTTAGGTGGATATAAGAAATGGCAGAAAATGACTTTTTCGTTGGCTTGCCAGCCATCCTTCTCTGTGCCGCCAACTGTTATATGCAACACCAGGAACATGCTAAATCAGGCCATGGTCCACCAGAATTCAAGAAGTACGACTACCTTGCTAGGCGTACCAAGAAGTTCCCTTGGGGAGATGGAAACCACTCCCTGTTCCACAACCCCCACACCAACGCCCTTCCCGATGGGTATGAAAGTGCACATTAATGAGTATAAATTATTTTGTAGTTCATTGATAATATATTACTATTCTATGTAATTTTTCTTTTTATTAAAGTTAGTTTTAATTATATTGATGTGTTTTATCTAAATATACAAGGTGTTTAAGAAAAAGATGCTGAGCCTTAAGGGTGTGACTTTTGAGTGTTTCTAATTTGTGGCTGGCTTTTTACAGTAAATAAACTATTTTCTTAGCAGAAACAAATATTTAAATTGAATTTTACCTGGAAAAATCGAGTGTAAAGCCAGCGTAACCTATTAATTTTCAAACCGATCTCCAAATCTTTTCCCATCTCCTGTTTCTAATGTGGTGCTGGCTTTTTACAGTAAGATAAACGATTTTGTGAGCAGCAACACATTTTTAACTTGAATTTTACCTGTAAAAATTGAGCGTAAAGCTAGACAGACTAGTTTATTATCAAACTGATTTCCAAATCTTTTCCCATCTTCGGTTTCTAATTTGTTGCTGACTTTTTACACCGTGACAAACAATTTCGTGAGCAGGAACAAATTTTATGAATATTTTTACCTAAAAAATCGAGTGTCAAATTGGCGTGAGCGGATTTTTGTGAGTTAACCGATTTCTAATCTTTCTTGACTTTCAGTTTATAATTTGTTGCTGACTCTTTACACCTGGACAAACAATTTCGTGAACAGCAACAAATTTTAAGAATATTTTTTACCTATAAAAATCGAGTGTAAAATTGGCCGTGAGTGGGTTGTGAGTTAACCGATTTCTAATCTTTCTTGACTTTCAGTTTATAATTTGTTGCTGACTTTTTACACCGTGGCAAACAATTTTGTGAGCAGCAACTAATTTTTAGATTAAATTTTACTTGGAAAAATCGAGTGTAAAGCTATCGTAACCAGAGTTTCTTATCAAACCAATCTCCAAATCTTTTCGCATCTCGGGTTTCTAATTTATTGCTGGCTTTTATAGTAAGATAAACATATTTGTGAGCAGCAACAAATATTTAGATTGAATTTTACCTGGAAAATCGAGTGTAAAGCTAGAAACCACCAGTGACCAGTTGATCATCAAACCGATCTCCAAATCTTCTAACTGTGAACAGTAGTACGCAAGTAGTCTACTAGGAACCTTCTGAGGATGCCAACCACTCGCGCTGGCGAAACGTCAACGATACAAAATCTACGACGGCCGAATAGCCCAAAAAACTTAAGTTTACTGAAGGAATATTTAAAACAAAAAAAAAAAAACGTACGCCACAGCGCCACTGACTGTGTAAATATGTGGCTTCCAGAGGTCTTAATTTTAAACAACATTAATGTAATGAATGCTATCTACTCCTTCTTAAAAACATTAATCTAAAACTTTAATTTTTTTCTATCTCAATCTAATTTTTAAATGATGTAATTCATAACTTGAACATAACTATACTAAAACATAATTCTATATTAAATTTTTCCTTAATCTCTCCCAAGGTTAGTTTATTTATTTATTTATTTATTAAGTATACGGGATTCCCCATTTTTACAATGACTATTACAATTATTGAAAAAAATAACTACAAAATTAAATTATATCTATAAGGTTGCGACATATCCTTAAATTTTAGGCGGTTCGAGATCGGGAACGCCAGGAAGGGCACTCCACGGAGAAAAGTTGGCAAGACTGGGTAAAATCAAAGCTGATGATCAATCCAGTGGCGTCTAGAATTTGCGCATTTCATTTTGCATTGTTCTGGAAGTGATATTTGTTGAAAGATGTAATTCTAAATGTTTTTTATTTAAAGTAAAATAATTTACAACTTAATAATAATTAAAAACTGTTGTGTAAACGGTTGTTCTACTAATACAATAAACTGTATATCTCCGGCACTGAACAACATTGCCGAAAAATGAGAGATGTGACGTCATAACACGTCAAAGCAATATGGCCGAATGTCGTGATCCTACATAAACTGTATGGATGGTGGAGGGGAGGATAACCATCTTTTATGGCGGACAACTTTAAAAATGGCGCCACAGTAGCCAGTGGAGGGATTTTGGTATTTCTTTCCATTTTTATTTTGTGTATATCTGTCCTTTTTCATTTTGTATCTCACTCTAACAATTCATGCTCATTGGTTAAAAAATCTCCTCAGGCTACTGTGGCGCCACCTTAAGTTGCTCCTTTCGACGGACACTTTTTTAAAACATTCAGATGGTTATCCTCCCCTCCACCAACCATAATAGACCGACTTTGAATCTCTCCTTATATGTCTTTCTTTTTAGTGGTCCTCTTTGTTTGTCTTTTAAAGTCGAAAAGTTTTGAGATATACATATCATTTATTTGATTTTTTCAAAATAATTTCCACCACATTGATTAAACTTTTCCATTTTAACAAACCAGTCACTGAAAATGGCTTTCCTCTTTTCATTTGAAATTTCAGCGAATATTTTATCCCAGGCCTCCAGTAGCGCGTCTTCAGTTTTAAACTTTTGTCCTTTCAGTTGGCTCTTGACAAAAGGAAACAACCCAAAGTCATACGGCGCCAAGTCGGGGCTATAAGGCGAATGTTCCAAAAGTCTCAAGCCTGCATCTGTCAAAAATTGACTGGTAAGTTCAGCTCGATGAGGTGGGGCATTGTCATGATGAAGGTACCAGCTAGCGAGTTGCGAGTTTGGGCGAATCACTCTTAACTTTTCTATACGTTTTAAAAGGCATACTGTAGTGTACCAGAGAGCATTTACGGTTTTCTGTTCTCGGAGCACAACACGTTCAATTATTCCTCTTAAACCAAAGAAAACAACTATCATTATTTTTTTACAAATCTTGATTTGCGAACTTTGGTCGGAGTATCTTCACCTTCGAGAACCCATATCTTATTCTGTTGTTTAGTTGGGACGCCGTAATAATAAAGATAAGTTTCCCTTCCTATGATGATCGACACTATGTCTTTAGATTTACCCTTTTGGAATTTGGACATCATTTTCTTACACCAATTTCCTCTTTGACATTGGTGCGCAATTCCTCTTCTGTACAATTCCAAAAAAATGTTCAATCACTTACCTTTGTACATTAAATCTCTACCAAATTATAAAAAATTTAGGAACCAACTTAAAAACCTACTGTTGGGCAAGATTTATTATGATGTAAGTGAATATTTTTCTGACAGTTTTGAATTTTAAAATGTTTGTGTATTTTTTGTATATATATATTTTTTTGTATGTATTTAGAATATTTTTTTTTTGTGTGATTCTTAAAAGTTTATGAATTATGTGTTTTTGTGTGTTTTACTTGTAAATATTTTAATTATTATATATTTTTTTCTTTTTTGTCAACAAGAACTATTTATTTTCTTAGGACAATAAAGAATATTTTGAATTCGAATTTGAATTTGTGTCTGCTGCTCGGGAGTTAACTTGTGTGGAACCCAAAGAGTACAAATTTTCTCTAAAATCCAAGTGCTCATGTATGATCGTGTGTAATGTTGCTAAACTAATGCTCAATGTCTCCTCTAACTGTCGATAGGTAATTCGTCGGTTTGTTTCTATAGCTTTTTGGACGGCAGATATGTTTTCTGGGGTAACTACTTCACACGGTGGACCTGAGCGTGAGGCGTCTTCAAGTGAAAACGAGCCTCGCTGAAATTGTTTGTACCATCTGTATATGGTCGCACGAGATGGGCAGTCATCAGCAAGTATATGCTACATTTCTTTTAAACACTGTTCTGGAGATAACCCACGTGAAAAGTTGTATTTCGAAATTGCACGGCACTCGATAGTCGTACACGACGCCATTGCGCAAAAATCGCTGGACACGAACTGGCGCAAAACTGATAGTTTACTAATAACTATGTAGGACTACGACATGTCATGACATGTACAAACAAAAACATCAATGTTACTTTCCTGCACCATTTAGTTACAATGTATCTCAAAACTTACTGAACACCCTACGTATTTTTAGGCTTGACTCGAACGATTCAAGTCACTTTCAAGTGCGTTTATATCGCTTTTTTCAAGCCACTTTTAAAAGCCGCTTTAACTCAAACTACCTTCAACTATTCGGTATAATCGTAGTGATTGTAACAAACGCGTTTTAGTAA
Organism: Listronotus bonariensis; assembly: GCA_014170235.1. NCBI lineage: Eukaryota > Metazoa > Arthropoda > Insecta > Coleoptera > Curculionidae > Listronotus > Listronotus bonariensis. The sequence continues at coordinate 260,597 of JACEGR010000417.1, forward strand.
AATTGTGGGTTAGGCCACTTTACATCTCAACGCCTCATTTTTAGATGTATGTTTCTTCCACAAGATTTAATTTTAGATATATTTGTTTTATGCTTATTGTAAATATATTGATTAAAACAATATTTTTCTTTTTCTATTTTTTTATTCATCAATAAAAATAATTACAAATAAAAAGTCACAGCTGGATTATTGCAGCCCTATAATTATTAAAATTCAGCAAAATATACTGCGCCTAAAACTTTTAAAATTTTCTTCATCAAATAGAATTTTCACAATCAAATATTAAACTGTAATCAATAGAAAACTATAAGTTCCCTTAAGGAAGTCGCTATACGGGGTACTTTTCCATATTTGGCCTTTTAGGACTTACATATATAGTGCCTGGTGCCAGTAATACAATGAACTTCATTATAATAACCCCTTTAACACCTATTTAGGAGGTTGTTTTTCTTACCAATCTACCACGAGTATTCATACTACCACATATAGAAGCGGCACTTTAACCCAGTTAATTTTGCATGTTTCGAGTGTTGGTCTGGGCGAACGCGTCACTTTTTTGTCGGACAAGTTTACGACAATGTTTTACATGCAATTTTAAAACATTTACTTTCATTTGAGCAATAATACAATTCAATTTGTATAAAGTTTCTATCTCGGCACCAACTACTAATAAAAGAATTCTAGGGCCGCTAGTACTGTTCGCCCAGCGAGTGAACCTCGATGATAAGAATGCGGACAAAAAATGTGTTGGTATTAAGGTGTTGCCAGTTTTTCATCATAATTTATTTTACACTATTTTATTTCAATATTTAATATTTGAAAAAGGTACATGTATTAATCTTGTAATTGTTGTTATTTTTGATTCCTTAAAGTGATTTTATTTTATCACATATTACATTATTTTCTTAAATGAACCGAATATAATATGTATTATGGTTAAATATTTATATTTCCAAACATCTTCCTACACTTTCAATAGTTTGATAACAATGCTTTTCAGCGAACAGAAACCCGGCGAAAGATTGGTGGCCGTCGAGACGAGCCTCCAAAGCATCATCGAATGATATTCGACGATGTTTATAGGGCGGAATTTCTTCTCCTGTCCCTTTAAGCGTCGTTCCGATACATTCGGTGGGCGAACAGTAATCGACTATGAAAACAGAAGTTAAGAAAAAAAAAAGGTTATTGCAACGACGTATATACATACAGGTAAACACTCACATGAATTTGCTACAAGAATTATGTACCAACAACGACGTATGGACCCAGCGATTCATTCATAATTTTATAATAAACATTAAGCCAACAATCCTAATAGGCAAAGGGGGTGAGGCAAGCGAGAAATGAAAATGGCGGACTTACTTTTTGACCTTGGTCGATAGTAAGCACCCAACGACGTTGGTCTCTATTTACCTGTGAAAAGTGAGGTGCGGAAATGAATAGTCTACCCTTCTACAAACAAAGCGCTGCATACCCATATTGTCTTTAAAAACACTTTCTAATCACCAACAAACACCAGAAAATACACAAAAAACGCATTATAAGCTTTATTTGATCACTTTTGGCTTTCCAAAGTGTCAAATGACAGAAACCAACAGAAATGACAAAGAAAAGGGGGCGTCACCCACAACCGTTTAGAAAAAGTTCATTCATGTTTTATTTACGATGGAGTAAAAATCCCTGGGCGGCGTTGCCGGGATTAACAAATAATCACGTATTTTCAGAAATTTGCTTTTTTTTAAAAGATAATTACTTATAATATTTGAACATTTTTTTTTATTTTGATATCTAAAAATGATAAAAATATATGTATTGTTTATTTAAAAAGTTATATTACGAAATTCTTTAATATAGAGGCTTATCCAACAACTACTTGTGGTTAGTAAGTTTAGAGTGGAAAAATTAAATTTGGCAAACCGCATTTTAGCGCTTTTACTGTGATGTATTGATGACAACAGCTCAAACGTAAACAAACCTGGTCCATACGTCGTTGTGTACCAATGAACATTGGAATAAAACTAAATACAAAACACGGGCACGCACACACATAGCAATCGGTCGTACATCAAATACGGTCGTACAACAAAATTGTCCTACAACTTGTACGATTCGACAGTCGAATCTACTTAAGCTGTACAACCTGTCGTACAACAAGTTAAGTCTGATGGTTGTTTTAACAGTCTTGTACGATTTTGAAATTTTAGTGGGCTGTATTTGTAGATAGGATGCATATCTGTTGTTTTAATACCTACGTGAAACTTTCGGTTTAACCTGATATGACTACACTTTCAGCAAAAAAATACTATTTGGGAGTTTTTGGGCATTCTTAATTGAACAGTGACTTAAGCACTGTGGCAAGATTTCAATGACAATGACAAGCTCGGCAACTGGTAAAGATGAAATTTTAAAAGTGTGAAATCTTACTAACTTTGACACACACACTTTGTTGCAATAAAAAAAGACCAATTCTATTCAAAATAACCAAAATAGTACATGTATCGCAAAACTGGGAAATCTGGCAACAAAGCCGACAACACTGTTTAATCCCGCTTGGTCAGGAAACCCCAGATATTCAATTTTGTAAATGCAACTTATGTGGATTAATAGATATTTAAGCGTTTCGAAAATGTGGTGTTACCAGATGTATCTCGGCAACAAGTAAAGATTGAATTTTAAAATTTTACTTAATTTGCATCGCTAAATACATTGTATTAACATAAACAGGACATTCCATTAACAAAAAATACATGTAAAACAAAACTGGGAAATCTGACAACGGTGCCGACATCACTATTTTAAAATTAACATGTCCAAAACCTTCTGGGTTCTTTTTATAAAATGAAACCGTACCTATTAGTCCAAATATGGAAAGTATTCTATACCCATAGACATTCTTTTCTACAAAAAAATCTTTATTGCGACTTGGTACCACTATTACTTCTTTCGAAAGTTCTAGAAACTACTGGCCTCAGTAAAAACGCTCCCAACTTGTAACTGTCGGGTATTCTGGTAAGTTTGACTTTCACCACTGTAAACATCTCCACTACAATCGTGTGTTCTTCCGGATGTTTTTTGGTTTTGGGAAATTTCAGCTTCAGACGGTAAACTTTCTTCTCGAACTCTTGCTTTTTGATGGGGCTGCTCGTGCTGGAAGGAATCACTTCTAATTGCCACGTGGGGTTGTCCTGACATTTCTGGAATAATAAGACATTTGCATAAAATCAAACGGTAACATACCTGACTATTAAAAAACACAAACGATATTTCAAAAATTATAACAGATAGCTTTATCGTGTTATAAAGTTATTTCCTTAAAATTTTAAAAATAATAATAAAAACATTGTTTGACTTAATTTTTATTTGCATCAATAAAATGTTAGGAAAAGGCCATTACCTTTAAATTATGTAAAAAAACATAAAATAATGTTGTTTAGCCGCCATTATAAATAAAACAGATAAAAAAAATTGCTCGAATGTTAGTTAAATACCAATGTTAATAATATGGTTTGAAAAGTATGAATATGCGTTGAAGGTTTGCCTTCAAAAATCCAATATTTATTTGCCTGCAACAAAAAGGCATGTTTAATTTAATCAGGATTGGTATGCCGCCATTTTTGTATGCTTGCCGTCAATTCGCCTGCATGTAAAATTTATTGGCAATTGAGTGTTTATTTAGGGTTAACTTTTTAATGCGTATTAGATGTTGGCATAATATTGCCACCAATTGCCAATGCTTTACCATCAATGCCAATATGAAAAATGTATATTGCCGGCAAATAGTGTTTGCTGGGATGCCTTTCCCTTTAAAACAACCCAGAAGTAGGTTGTTTCTTGTTGTATCTTGACAGTGACAAAATTATTTTAAAATAATAAGAACCAAAATGTTATAATTAAATATTGACATGCTTTTGATATCTCAAAAACTAGCAATAATTGATGTATAGCGTATTATACATAAGAGTTTTCTAACTACAGTACGAAACTTAAAAGGATGATTTTATGTGTCTTTTTATGAAAAAAGGTTTTATACAGGGTGATTATCGATCACGAAACTTAAGGGGTGATTCTACTTGACAAAATAAGGGTAGAGCTTCATATACATTTTTTCAAAATGTCATTGGTTTTCATGTTACAAGCCGTCAAAGTTCAATTATAATTTTGGTTTTTTTCGCCATATTACATTTATTTTTTAACCAATCCAGTTGATATTTGGCACACAAATTGAGCTTTGCAGATTCTAAAATTTTAAGACAAAAGTACTTTTTTTAAATACCACCAGAGGGCACTTTACCTAAAACTTAAAATTTATTTACATCATATCTTTTTATTTTTGACAGATATAGCAAAGCTGGGCGCGCCATTTTATAGACAATCAAAAACTTAAAAAATAAGGTACTCTTTATTAAAGTCGATGAACCTCCCCGTTTGGGCACCAATGGACATCAAAGTTTTCATCAATTTCAATCAAATTACCTACATACATACAGAGTGTCCAGTAACTTAACCGACAAACTTTGCAGGGCGATTCTACAACAGAAAATAGTTAGAATAAAAAGTTATAAATGGATAATTCAAGCGTTTTCGGAAACTTATGAAAGCGATGAAAAACTTGGAAAAAGTAAGGTCAATTATTCAAATAAATTATCAAACTTAATTAAAAGGTCCTAATTTTATACAATTCTATAAACTAAAAACATTTATTTTTAATATCCGTAACGATATTTAAAAATACTTCCTTTTTTATGTATCTCAAAACTAAAGCATGTCTGGATATATGTTTATAGTAACTTTTTCATAAAAATACATAAGAAATTACCCCCTTAAGTTTCGTACCGTAGTTAGGAAACACCCTGTATGAGGGGTGTTCCATTTAAAACAAACCTATTTGACAAAGAAAAAAGTTGTTATTGGGACACCTTGTATATTTACTAATATTGTCAATAAAATAAACACATTTTTTTATTTTAGGTAATTATTTACAAACCGGACGCAGCGCCGATTTTAATGAAATTTGGTATACGGGACTTTTTGGGCCGCTGCGCTGATCACGAATCTAAAAGAATTTTTAGTCGGACTCGTTTCGTTTTCGAGATATTCATCATCAGACTTAATAACAAAAACTAACCTGAATTCACTATTTCCCCCTTCTTTTTGCATTCAATTCTTGAGTTTTCTGCTAAATTGGTACTTAATATTTGATTTCCACCTCTAAAAACCCCATTTTTCCATTTATTTTACCCATTTTTTCCATAAAATTGTAAAGCTTCACCTTTAGTCCTGGCAGTGCCAAGGCTACTGTGATTGAAATGATTAAAAATAAAGCTTTGCAATTTTATGGAAAAAACGGGTAAAATAAATAGAAAATGGGGTTTTTAGAGGTCGAAATCAAATATTGAGTACCAATTAAGCTTTCAATCCAGAATTGAGTGCAAAAGGGGGAAATAGTAAATTCAGGTTAGTTTTGTTATCAAGTCTGATGATAAATATCTCCAAAGCAAAACGAGTCCGACTAAAAATTCTTTCAGATTCATGATCAGCGCCCCAAAAACCCACGTATACCAAATTTCATTAAAATCGGCGATGCGTACGGTTTGTAAATAATTGCTTTATTTTTATATCTTTTTGACTCTCGTACAGGGATAATGTTATTGTGACGTGTATTTTGAATTCATATAGGGCCACTTTACGTCACTGGGACATATATACCATACACGTTCGGCGCTTGAAAAGTTTCGAATATGATTTTTGGGCAATGTGTAAGAAAAGACGGAGTAGAGCGAGAACAAACTTGACTCCACCCAGGGCGGCTATCGCGTCGTCGTTGCGCTTATCAGTCCGGTCAAAGTTCGGTTGCAATTCTTCGCATACCAAGTACGTGTTAGCCGATCATGTTTACAATTTATTTTAACCTTTGGTACGAAGGCGGATACAGTAATAGCAGTACGGGGAATCGGCGTCGCTATCGGTGGGCGGTTACCTATGCAGTCGTTCTCTGTCTACTCTCTATCTATTAGTGTCTAATACATTAAAACGCAATCCGTTAGATTCAACTCGCCAAACCTGTATAGAACTATCTTCTTGGACCATAAGACCGGTGGACAAAAACTCTCTTGGCATTTTAACTTAACTACTGGAACTACCTTAATTTCGTAATTTTGTACGGGCATACCCCCCACTAGGGGTAGCCCGTACGGGGCTTAACTAAAACAATACAATTTCGGACATCTACAAAGTTGAACTCAGTATTTTGGTGACTTGGCACGTTGTTGACCCTAAATAAAATAATATGACCTCGACTCTGTTATTGTTTGGTGACAAAAAACCTTGCACTATTTTCTTTGATTATTTGTTTTAATTTTTTGGATGTGATTTCTTTAATGCCAAAATAATTAAATAAATATTAAAATTATTAAAACCCATATACCCTCTATACAGGCTGTTCAAATAGAGTTGGAACATAATATTTTTTATTTTTTAACCTACCTTCTGGTATACTCTTATCAAACTGCCAGTTTTCAACACTATCGCGTCGAACGACTTATCTTTGACGTCTACCACGACGCAGTCCTGGACGTAAGGTTGATTCTTGTCTATGTAGTGAGCCAGGTACAGATCACTACTTGCTTCTCCCGCCCTAAAAAATAAATTAAAGAATCCACAATAAATGAAAAGAAAAAGATGGAAGAATAAATAAAAAAATCTGTATCTGAAAATTCTCAATAGTTTATGGTAGGGGGAGCCCAAGAGGGGATTTCTGAAGCAACTACAGCGCGGCTCAGCAACAAATTATAAACTGAAAGTCAAGAAAGATTAGAAATCGGTTAACTCACAACCCACTCACGGCCAATTTTACACTCGATTTTTATAGGTAAAATATTCTTAAAATTTGTTGCTGTTCACGAAATTGTTTGTCCAGGTGTAAAGAGTCAGCAACAAATTATAAACTGAAGAATCAAGAAAAGATTAGAAATCGGTTAACTCACAAAATCCCGCTCACGCCAATTTGACACTCGATTTTTTAGGTAAAAATATTCATAAAATTTGTTCCTGCTCACGAAATTGTTTGTCACGGTGTAAAGGAAATTCAGCAACAAATTGAAACCGAAGATGGGAAGATTTGGAAATCAGTTTTCCGTGTAAACTAGTCTGTCTAGCTTTGCAGCTCAATTTTTACAGGTAAAATTCAAGTTAAAAAATGTTGCTGCTCACAAAATCGTTTATCTTACTGTAAAAAATGACACCACATTAGAAACAGGAGATGGGAAAAGATTTGGAGATCGGTTTGAAAATTAATAGGATTACTTTGGCTTTCCACCTCGATTTTTCCAGGTGCAAGGCAAAACACTACGGTATTAGGGGTAATGCCCACAAGTTTCAAAAAAATTACTTATCTAATCGCCTACAAAGTGTAGATCATCATGGACAAAGATCGACGCCACTTCCAGTACTTGCTTTGGAATTCCACAAGGTTCCATACTGGGTCCTTTCTTATTTATTCTATACACCAATGATCTTTCACACTATATGGGCAATATTAAAACATTGCAATATGCTGATGATACTACATTTTATTTTTATGAAAAAAATCTGGAAACTGTGGAACCAAAAACAGAAATAATTCTACAGAAAGCAAGGAACTGGTTCGCAGCAAACTCTCTCTCTTTAAATTTGGACAAAACCGCAAACATTAAATTCTCCATAAAACCAGATAATCAAGAAAACAATGAGGGTGAGATTCTTGGGTATGTATTTGGACAAGGAGCTCAATTTTAAAAATCATATCCTAAACCTTAATTCAAAACTCTCAAGCGTTATATTCTTGCTTAGAAAAATATCTGAATACACCTCACAGATGGTAGTAAGACAAGCCTATATGGCTCTATTCCAGAGCCACATTATGTATGGAATCCTTTTTGGGGTAACTCAACTAATTGGACATCAGTCTTTAAACTACAAAAAATGGCTTTGCGGACTATTGCGGGTGTAACAAGCAAGACTTCTTGTAGAGAATATTTTAGGAAATTTAACATACTGACTCTGCCAGGACTATACATACACCAATGCCTTTTGTATGTCAAAACCAATCCAAACACATTTAGTACTCATAGTTCTGTTCATGATTATGACACAAGATATAAAAGTAAAGTGATAATACCCACTCACCGATTGACATTAACACAAAAAAATTTCTCTATAACTTCAATAAAGTTATTTAATCAGCTTCCACAAAAATTAAGAATTTTGGTCTAAATAAATTTAGAACTTCAACAAAAAAGTTATTGATAGAGATATGTCCATACAATTTGGCAGAATACTATGAGTTTAATTTTAATAATGGATTGTAGTTACTTCATGGAATTTTATTCTGTGATATAATTTATTATGTGTACAATTTACCTTATGTTACATTTTAATTATTTTATTTTATATTTTAATATTTTTGTAACTATTAATTAAATATTTAAATTTTATTGTAATTTGTTGACGATGCTAAAACGTCAGTGCAAGTATATGTATATGTCACCATATGTATATATCTATGTACTATAAGTTATTGAGCAAATAAAGAATATCTATCTATCTATCTATCTATAAAATGCAAGAAAATAATAACATTTTTCAAATAAAATTAGGTCCGAAAATGCTTTCTTTCCAAGATACAGGGTGTAAAAGTTTTAAGAAAACAACTGCCATAACTTTCCTACCACGCCAGATATTTTCACAAAAGTTTGTACACTTCTTTTGATCATTACATTACATTTTTGCAGTAAAAGTTTTTATTTTTTTTTATCAGTGGCGTTTGAACAAGATCTGCTTTTTTTTTTAATCGATATTATTTTTGAAATACTCATTTCCTTTGGGGTTAATTTAGTCTCTTATGCCTAGTTTCACAAAGCAGGTTCAAACCTTTCAGGCCAGGCCTTTGAACTTGTTTTGTAAAATTGGGCCTTAATGTTTTTCTGTACGCTAAAACCTGATATGGTGTTTTATTTCTAAGTAAAATTTTTGACTGTAATAACTTCCTAAGAGCCAAAAACTTTTTAATGACAATTACTAGAAATTAGACAAAAACGAATTTTACATACAAAACACCATATCTGCTATTTATACACTGTGTGCAAAAAGTCCCGGAACCCCTTAATAATTTCGCAAATGCGCTCATTTATCAAAAAGTCTTCCAAATAAAGTTTATAGATATATTTAAGATCTATTTTATAAAAATATTTTTACATGTACAGGGGCATCCTACAACGAAGATATAGACACAAGTTACCTTTTTTAAATGGAATGGTGTATATTTTATTGGATTTTTGAATTCTCCACAGAGTTTAAAAGATACAAGGGTTTAAAAAATATAATGTAAATATTTATTAACTTTTAAAATATGAAAAGACTTATTAATAAAAACAGAATTGACACAAAAATAACTTGTAAACACTCTTAACCTATTTAATTAAATGTTGGAAGTGATCTCCTTGAACGGCTTGACAATATGCTACTTTGTAATAAAAAGCATTTTGTAACATTTTGTAGCATATTCGGAGTAATGTTTCACATTCTCTTCTTATTCTTCCCTATAAAATTACGTTGGTACAGGAACTATTTGAGAGACGATTTTTGATCTCTCTAGCTTTCTATGCTGCTGTGCTGCTGCTACTGCTCTGCTGTAGCCGAAGGT